>CM022944.1:93562718-93717806 GCA_012931725.1 Litsea cubeba | reverse complement strand
TGCAAGGATTCTCATCAGGTTTCCTACAAAGAAATCAGGCCAATAAATGATCAAAATGTCAAAGAAAGTACAGAAGAAAAAGAATAGAAGCAGAAAAGAGCAAAAACGGACGCAAAACGGGACCAGAAAGGGGGAAAACCCCCCCAGGGTCGCAGACCCCTGCGACCCTGGGCCAGGGTCGCAGGCCCCTGCGACCCTGGCCCAAGGTCGCAGGCCCCTGCGACCCTGGGCCAGGGTCGCCGGCGACCATGGACCCCGGGTCGCCGGGAAAGCCCCGGAAACCCCGGTTTTCACCGTTTTTCGCGATTCGAGAAGCCAGCCTCTGGTACTTCCAAAATCATGCTTTTGAGACACCAAGTCCTCTGATATCCGTCCAAAACAGGGTAAATCATCAAGAGTATCAAAGACAGTATTGATCGCCACCTGGTCAACCAAAAAAAAGTGTGCTGTCCACCCGACCGATCGAGAATCGACAGGACAGATGGCACCGACCCTGTTGGCAACAAACAACCTGAAATTACATGGTCATCTGATGTCGATTACATGAAGATCCATCGATGATCATCAACAGAAGAATTCCAAAAGACGTGGCACGGCCCGCGACTCTTCAGCTGCTCGGCGACCACTTAATGCGATTAATTGACTAGCTTTATTACAGTCATTAATCCATTTCCTTGGGACGGCCCAATCAGAAGCAAGCATTTGGGAGTTACAAGTCAAGAGATTCATGGCATTAACCCATGAAACTCCTCCCATCATGGCGATTAAAGGCGATTAAATGCCCTCAATCTCCTCCGGCCAATCAGAAGCCAAGAAAAAAGAGTTACAAAATAAACAAATCAATTTTGTAACTCCTCCCATTATGTGGCTTAATGACATTAAAAGCCCATAAGCTCTCCTAAATGGCTACCAAGAGCCTATAAATAGGAGAGCACTCCAAAGGAATCCAGATCGGAAAAAAGAGACAGACACACAGACAGAGAGAAGCACAGAAATCCAGAGAAAGGAAAAAGAGAGAAAAACTCTGCAGAAGTTCTACACCGGCCACCGCAACAAGGTGACAAAAGTCCTTGGGGGCACCCCCCCAAGGTCCTTGCCTTCTCCTCCTGCCTCCAATGATGGCTTAGATATGGCTTTTCAGCCCGTCTACTCGGTTTTTTATTGGACATAGGACCTTCCTTTGGTCTTGTCTTCTAAAAACCCGAGGTTATAGCCAAGCCAAGTGAATCAAATAGCATCCTCTGTTCTCATCTGCATGGATGATGGCGAAGCCCACATATGGCTTGCGACCGTCAATCTAAACGAGTCCCCCACAATCTCCTGAGAAGTTAGATCCTTTTTCTTGCTTTTCATGTAGTTTGTATTTTTTTAAAAGCAAAAATCACAATTCTTGTCTTTCATTGTTGATAAGGATTGTAAATCGGCTATAACGCTAAAATCGGATATAAAACGCCAAAGTTGGCTATAAAAACGCCAAAATCGGCTATAAACGCCAAAATCGGCTATAAATGCCAAAAAATCGCCTTCACACGGCAATCAAGAAAATGTCTCTTTTCTTAAATATATGTGCAATGGAAAACTTGAAAGAAGTTGATTTCCTTTTTACTTGCGAAGGTTGATCTCCGGATCACCACTTGCAATTCCAAGTAAAAATAGAAATCTGGCACAAAACCCACAAAAAAGAAATGTTGATGCACGCCCCTGCCCCCCGGTTACGAAAGGGTCGGACCCGACGGACTCCCACGTCCGCCGACCTCGGTAGGAACTCGAGCAGGAGCGCCGTCCATCAGAAACCTGATGAGAATCCTTGCATTTTATTTTGCAAAGTTTCCAATTTCCTGAGAAAGCCGAAGACTTTGTCGCGCAGAGCTGCCGATTTTCTGTCAAAAGCTGAAACTGGGTCAAACGATGTCGGAATGACCTGAAATTTGGTGTGAAGCCTGCTGAGCAATAAATAAGACCAACCATAGGCTTTTGTTTGAGTTTTGAAGCCGTTTGGGGTCCTATCACCTGTAGACTTGCTTTTTGTCGCGATGAAGATGTCGCGGTTTGATGTGCGGTCAACCGATGTCCGATTGACTTGAAATTTGACAGGGAACCTATTGGAGTCATTTTAAGATGATCCATAGGTTCTGTCTTGGAAACCATGGTCCCGGAGAGCTTTACCGCCGAGAGGCTTGATTTGGCTGTTGGAGAAGCGAAGTTAGGCCAAATGATCTTGAAATGGCTTGAAACTTCTTGTGTACTCCTCTTTTGGCTGTCTGGATGAATCTTGCAGTTTTTGTTTGATTCTGACAAGATTTGATTTTTGGAAGCAGCATTGCCTATTTATGGCAGGTTGCGACTTCATGTAGCTCTTTGTATCTTGGAAAGGCAAAGTGACATTTTTGGTGTCAACAGTTCTTCTTTCTTTTTTTTGTTTCTTTCCTTTTCTTTTCTTTTTTTTTTCTTCACGTGTTTTCCCCTTTTTTTTTTTTACACGTGTTTTTTTTTCTTTCTTTTCTTTTTTTTTTCATGTTTTTGTTTTTTTTTTTTTTTTTTGTGTGGGCCGTACGGACAGATCCGTACGGATCTGGCCGTACGGCCACGTGGCCTGTGGGCCAGTCCTCTTTTTTTTTTCTTTTTTTTTCTTTCCCTCCCCTTTTTTTTTGAGAGAGTTTCCTTTCTTTCTTTTTTTTTGTTTTCTTTCCCCTCTCTTTTTTTTAGAGAAAGTTTCTTTTCTTTTCTTTTTTTTTTCTTTTTTTTTCTTTTTTTTTTTTGCTCATCATGATAATGCCCTTCTTTTTCTTGGCAAACCTAGATGTTCATGCATGCCTTAATTTGTAAATTAAATTTGTAGCATGATGTGATAGCATACCTGAAAGTTTTTGCAAATTTGGGAATTTGGAGCTCGCAGTGATGTTGAGCCCTTCCTGATTTTGCGGAGACTTTTAGGTTTCGAAAGTTTGGAGTTTCGAAGCTCGCAGCGATGTTGAGCCCATCTTCAAGCTTTCTTATTTCTTTCGGGATAGTTCCTTTTCTTCGGAATTGCCCCGTCATAATGTCAAAATTTCGCCAGATTTCTTTTTAGCGAGATTCTGTCATTTTGATGTTTGATCGTTTTCTTTTCCATCCTTTTCAGGTGGTTCCTCCAGAGCGAACAAGGGTAAAGAGCCTGCTACAAGCGTACCTCGTCGATCTTCTAGATCTTCTAATCCGGCCGTTCAGCAGGCTTTTGAGAAGGTCCAGTATGTTGAGAGAAATCTGGAAGAGTGCGACTCCCTCAACAGAGATGAGATGAGGCAAGCGACTGATTGCTCTCAAGGGAGAGGAATTCTATAAGATCATGGTAAGCAGTCGTCCATGGGTGATGGAAGATCAGAGCGTTTTGCCCAAGCCTACCTTCTTCTTTGGTGATGCAGTCCCTGATGACATGACATACCAGAGGAGATGTTTTCAGTTTTCTTTCACAGCAGATGGTGAGAAGAAGACTGTTGCTACCCGGTCGACGTTTGATCGCACCGTCTCGATTCTGAGCCTTGCCCCCACGTGCCCTAAGAGGGAAGATCCCCCAAGCTGGGTGAGAAGGACAAATGTAATCAAGACCGGGGTTTTTGTTGGCGGTTCTCCTGGATATACGGAGAGGTCGCCTGTTGACATGGACCTGTTGATGCCATCCAGCGGCTACCAGGGCTCTGATTATCCGTCGGTCGATTTGAGACCGGTGGGCCTTGGTATTTTCAGTGGTGACGGTGTTGGAATTTGAGATGACTTGAGTAGTCTTTGAAGAATTGAAGGAATTAATATCTCAAAGTATTGTTTTGAGTTGGAATTCTTGTCAACACATTGTCACAAACGTGATGATAGTAGGCTGGTGTTGATAGAGCTGAAAAGAAGAATCAGAGTTCAAACAGTCAGGAATTCAGAATTCCTGAAGCAGAGCATGCGGTCGACCGAGCACCCCATGCGGTCGACCGAGCAAAGAGAAACCTGCAGAAACAGATTCAGGTAGCTCCCAGTTATTTTCGTGACACAGTGTGTCTTCGGTCGACCGGGACCTCAGGATGTCGACCGAGCGCGATAATTGACTGTTTACAGACTGTGTATGATGTCGACCGAACAAGCTAAGATGTCGACCGAGCACGGGAACCAGAGTTGCGCAGAATTAGAAGTTGTGCACGAAAATTCAGCATTCTTTTCTGTTTTGTTTGGGACTCTTTCTAAACCAATTGTAGCCTATTTTGAACACAATTAAGGGTTATCATAACCTATATAAAGGCATGTTGGTTCGTTTTAATAGAACACCAGAAGAGAGAAAGAAGAGAAGAGAAAAGAGAGAGAGTTTGGAGAGAATAGAGTGCTGTTGCTGTGTGCTGTTGTGCTGCATCTTTCTACAGCAAGTGTGGACGAGAATATGCTCTTGAAGATGGTGATTCATCCATGAGTTAAGTGTCTCTCTTTATGCTTTAGATTTCAATTTGTAAGGGATTGAGAGAGAGAGAATTGTAGAGGGGAAGGGCTGTAGACAGAGTTTATCTTCTATTCTGTTTTCACATCAAGTTGGTGCTTGGTGTTTGGGGTTTGGTGATCCTATCTGTGGGTGCAGATAAATTGTAAGGGGAGTAGGTGCTTCCTAGATAGTGGGTGCTATCTAAAACACAAGGGTTGGTGCTCTTTGTCGTTGGTGCGACTAAATATATTCAGACCTGTACCGGATCGGTGTTCGGATGGTTTTGATCCGTGGACGTAGCCTTTTGGTGAACCACGTTAAATCTGGTGCCATTGTGTGGTTTGACTTGTTTTGTTGTTGAATTGGACCTGTTTTTAGAAATCACTGATTCACCCCCCCTCTCAGTGATCGCGATATCCAACAATTGGTATCAGAGCGAGGCTCCCTTGATCAGTTTAATACGCTAAGGGTGATCTCTTGTCAAATCACATGGCAACCAATACAGGGAATATGAAAGCACCTCTGTTTGATGGTTCTAATTACTCTTTTTGGAAGATTAGGATGCAAGCCTTCATCAAATCTCTTGGCTATGATGTTTGGGAGGCTGTCAGAGTCGGTTACAATACTGCCACCGTACCCAATGATACTGCATCGAAGAAGTTGGCAGACAACGACTCCAAGGCGCAGAATGCACTCTTTAGTGGCCTTGTGGACAGCGAGCTTGTCAAAGTAATTGCATGCAAAACAGCCAAGGAAATTTGGGACAAGTTGCAAAGCATACATGAAGGTGATGAGAAGATTAAAGAAGCCAAATTGCAAACTCATCGCTCTCAATTCAAGTCTCTTCGCATGGAGGAAAGCGAGAATGTTGACTCGTATATGCAACGAGTGAATGAAGTCACGAATGACATTCGTGGACTAGGGGAGGAGATTAAAGAGCCGGTCATCGTCAAAAAGGTTCTAAGATCTCTTCTTCCCCGGTTTGATTCAAAGTCTCAGCCATCGAAGAAGCCAAAGATCTGAATGCATTTTCCATGGATGAATTACATGGTTCTCTAACTGCCTATGAGATGCGCATAGGAAAGACGTCTTCATCTGATAAAGAAGCGGCCTTCAAAGTTCAGAAAAAGGCAAAAGAGACTGCTGGTCATGATGTTGATTCTGATGATCATGAGCTTGAGGCTCAATTTGTTAGAAAGTTGAAGAAAGGAAGCATTGGCAAGTACAAAGGGAAGCTACCCTTTAAATGCTTCAATTGTGGAGGTGTTGGTCACTTTGCTGCGAAGTGTCCGCTAAAAGAAGACAATGATAATGACTCTTATGCTGAAAAGAGTAAAGGAAAGAGAAATTTCAGAAAAAGGGGCAAAGCTAAAAACTTTCTATGTCAACAAGATGACAGCACGTCTGAAACTTCAGACGATGATGAATCAACCGAAGCTCTCTTCATGGTCACTGTTGAAGAAGAAGAAGAGCTAGATCCGGAAGAAGAAGAGGAGGCTGAAGTCAATCTTGAAGAGGAACTCATAGCCGCACTTGAGGAGCTTAGCATGGAACGCAAATCAAGTAAGAAAAATCTGAAACTTCTCCATGAATCTGAAAGTTCTATTATTGCTTTGAAAACTCAAGTAGAAGAATATAAAAGAATGGTAGAAGTCCTTGAAAACCAAATAAGTATCAAAAAGGAAGAGGCTATGAACTTGAAACTGAGATCGCTAGAGCAAAGGCTGAAAATTTCGAAAATAGCAAAAAACTCAAAGCGCTCCAAGCGATTGAAGGGACTATGAAACTCGATGAACTACTGAAAGTTCAAAGACCTGCCCACTTCAGATTTGGTCTAGGATTTGAGAAAGGAGAATCCTCTAAGATTGCACCTCCTGAAAAGAAAGAGTTTGTGAAGCAAGTCACTGCACCTTCTAACTCTATGAAGCCCACTCAACCTAGAAAGGAGTCCATTCCTGTTAGAAAGGTAATGAAGACTAACCAGCCACAAAGAAGATACAAATTCTATGGTTATTGCTTTCATTGTAATATGTTTGGACATAAAAGAGACGATTGCAAATTCTATGTGAAATACAGCTCACTTGTGACTAGGAACCCTTTTTCAATCTTAAGTAGCCACAAAATTGAGTGCCATAAGTGCTATAATTATGGACACTTGGCTAGGGATTGTAGGTTGCATATTGCTAACAAATTTCAGGTTGAAAAGAAACCCAAGTTAGTCAAGGCTTGGAGAGCAAAGCAAAGTGCAGAAAGTCCCAAAGAATCTCTCATTGTGCAAACGGCATTCAATGCACAAAAGAAGACAGCACCATGGGTCCTTGATAGTGGTTGTTCAAGCCATATGACTGGTGATAAAGAGAAATTCATCAAATTACAGCACTATGAAGGCGGTTCAGTGAAGTTTGGCAACAATGATGGTGCCAAAATCTGCGGAAAAGGTGTTATTCAGCTTATGGCAAACAAGATCAGATCGGAAGAAGTCTTATATGTGTCTGGATTGAGACACAACCTGCTTAGTGTGAGCCAGATCTGTGACAAGGGTCACGAAGTTATCTTCACAAAGAATGGGTTTTCCATTAAGAAGAGTAGCAACGGCAAAACAGTGGCAACTGGATCAAGAACTGCTGGAAATCTCTATACCTTGTCAGATGGAGCTGAAAAGACCTGCTTGATGAGTCGGACAGAGGAAAGTTGGTTGTGGCACAAACGCCTTGGGCATCTAAGCTTTGATAACATGTCAAAGATTTGCAATTCAAAGGCTGTAAGAGGCATGTCTACAGTTGAAAAGCCTTCCAATCCCATTTGCGACTCTTGCCAAAAGGGAAAGCAAACGAGGGTTATGTTCAAGTCAAAGGAGCATCATTCCAAGAAACCTCTTGAGCTAGTGCACACTGATCTCTGTGGACCGATGCGAACTCAAAGCACCAATGGAGATAAGTATTTTATGTTATGCATTGATGATTATACTCGTATGACATGGGTATTGTTTCTTAAGCTTAAGCATCAAGCACTTGATCGTTTTAAAGTGTTTAAAGCACAGGTTGAAAATCAATTGAAAAAACGTATCAAGATTTTAAGGTCTGATCGTGGAGGCGAGTTCACATCTGAAGAGTTCACTAAATATTGTGAACATCATGGCATTCAAAGACAGTACTCAACCCCTAGAACTCCACAGCAAAATGGAGTTGTGGAACGGAAGAATCGCACCGTACAAGAGATGGCTCGTACGATGCTAAGTGAAAGCAAGATGGCTGACAAGTATTGGAAAGAGGCAATTCATACGGCTGTATACATTCAAAATGGATGCTTGATCAGGCCACATGAAGACAAAACTCCCTATGAGCTATGGTTTGGAAGAAAAGCAACAGTCAAGCACTTCAGAGTCTTCGGCAGCAAGTGTTACATCAAGCGGCTCGAACAAAATCCGGGCAAATTTGAAGAAAGAGCTGACGAAGGTATATTTCTGGGTTACTCCTCTACTAGCAAGGCATATAGGTGTCTTAACAAAAGAACCAGAAAAATCATAGAAAGTGCTGATGTGAGAATAGATGAGAATATTGAACCAAAGAATGCAACTCATAATGACAGTCCAGTTTATGAGGACTCGAGTGAGATTGATGATGAGATGGCTGAATCTAATGATTCTGAGAAATCAAAGGATGACTCAGAAGATACTACACCTAAGAAGCACAGCACTTGGGTAGAGCAACACCCTAAGGATCAAATCATTGGAGATCCTAAGGCAGGCGTTCAAACTAGACAAAGTGTAGTTAGCAATTACTCACTTGTGTCCACCATTGAACCCAAGACTGTGGCTGAAGCCAGTCTCGATGAAAGTTGGTTGAAATCTATGCATGAGGAGTTGGAGCAAATTGAGAAGAACTCCACATGGGAACTTGTTCCTAGACCTACTGATAAGAATGTTATTGGTACTAAATGGGTCTTTCGGAATAAGCTGAATGAAGATGGTCAAGTCATTAGAAACAAAGCAAGGTTGGTTTGTAAAGGCTATGCTCAAGTTGAAGGCATAGATTTTGAAGAAACCTTTGCACCGGTGGCTCGTCTGGAAGCTATTCGTATGTTTCTTGCATTGGCAGCATACAAAACCTTCAAGGTATTTCAGATGGACGTAAAGTCAGCCTTCTTGAATGGATTACTTGAAGAAGAGGTCTACATTGAGCAACCTGATGGTTTTCTCATCAGCAAAAATTCAGATCTAGTGTGCAAGTTGAAAAAGGCTCTTTATGGACTGAAACAAGCGCCAAGGGCATGGTATGCAAGGCTGGATCTCTATCTCCGCAAAATCGGTTTTGGAAAAGGAATGGTTGATAGCAATCTGTATGTCAAAACTGAGTTAAGCAAACAGCTGGTTGTCATTGTTTATGTTGATGACATAATCTTTGGTGGCAATGATGAGGAGATGTGCAGGAATTTCGCTGAAGAGATGAAGAAAGAATTTGAGATGTCAATGCTTGGAGAACTAAAGTTCTTTCTTGGTTTACAAGTGCAGCAGCTAAAACATGGCATCTTCATATCACAAATGAAGTACATTAAGGAAATGCTGAAACGGTTCAATATGGAAGACAGCAAGCCAGTGAGCACACCAATGTCAATGAACACGAAGCTTAGCAAAGATGATAAGGCCTCGTCCGTTGATCATACCACCTATCGCTCTATGATAGGAAGCTTGCTCTACTTGACTGCTACAAGACCAGATCTTCTACAAGCAGTATGTATGGTTGCACGTTTTCAAGCAGCACCAACTGAAACACACCTTACAGCAGTGAAAAGAATCTTTCGATATCTGAAAGGTACTATGGAGCTTGGTATCTGGTATCCCAAAGGAAAATCCTTCACTCTTGTTGCATATTCTGATGCCGATTGGGCTGGATGCGTAGATGATCGCAAGAGTACTAGCGGCGGCGCATTTTATCTTGGAGAAAGATTAGTTGCATGGCATAGTAAGAAGCAAGACTCAGTATCCCTTTCGACAGCGGAAGCGGAATATATTGCAGCGGCAACTTGTTGTACGCAAGTGTTATGGATGCGGAAAATGCTCTCTGATCTAGGAGTTCCTACAACGGATCCTACGCCGATCCTATGTGACAACACGAGTGCAATTCATATATCCAAGAATCCTGTTCAACATTCTAGAATGAAGCATGTAGCAATTCGTTATCATTTTCTTAAAGATAAAGTTGCTGATGGCGAGGTCAAGTTGGAATATGTTCCAACAACTGAGCAAGTGGCTGATATTTTCACGAAACCTCTGCCAAAGGAAGTCTTCGAGTATCTCCGGAAAAAGTTAGGAATTACTCACTCTCCTAAACCGTAGGAGTTGTGCTTGAAAGGGGGAGCAATGCATTCATTGAAAATCCTATTCGCTCCTCGGTTTGGTCCCTTTGGACTTGTTGTCAAAGGGGGAGAGATGTTATGCTATGATAGCAAGGAGAGATGTTATGCTATGAAAGCTAGGGGGAGATTGTTGACAGTGCATGGTTGTTATTTCAGAATTTCAGAATTGGTTCCAAGTGAGTGTTGAAGTTCCAATAGTGTTGCCTTGAAGTTCTAATAGTGTTGCCAACAATTCCAAAGGGGGAGATTGTTGGAATTTGAGATGACTTGAGTAGTCTTTGAAGAATTGAAGGAATTAATATCTCAAAGTATTGTTTTGAGTTGGAATTCTTGTCAACACATTGTCACAAACGTGATGATAGTAGGCTGGTGTTGATAGAGCTGAAAAGAAGAATCAGAGTTCAAACAGTCAGGAATTCAGAATTCCTGAAGCAGAGCATGTGGTCGACCGAGCACCCCATGCAGTCGACCGAGCAAAGAGAAACCTGCAGAAACAGATTCAGGTAGCTCCCAGTTATTTTCGTGACACAGTGTGTCTTCGGTCGACCGGGACCTCAGGATGTCGACCGAGCGCGATAATTGACTGTTTACAGACTGTGTATGATGTCGACCGAACAAGCTAAGATGTCGACCGAGCACGGGAACCAGAGTTGCGCAGAATTAGAAGTTGTGCACGAAAATTCAGCATTCTTTTCTGTTTTGTTTGGGACTCTTTCTAAACCAATTGTAGCCTATTTTGAACACAATTAAGGGTTATCATAACCTATATAAAGGCATGTTGGTTCGTTTTTAATAGAACACCAGAAGAGAGAAAGAAGAGAAGAGAAAATAGAGAGAGTTTGGAGAGAATAGAGTGTTGTTGCTGTGTGCTGTTGTGCTGCATCTTTCTACAGCAAGTGTGGACGAGAATATGCTCTTGAAGATGGTGATTCGTCCATGAGTTAAGTGTCTCTCTTTATGCTTTAGATTTCAATTTGTAAGGGATTGAGAGAGAGAGAATTGTAGAGGGGAAGGGCTGTAGACAGAGTTTATCTTCTATTCTGTTTTCACATCAAGTTGGTGCTTGGTGTTTGGGGTTTGGTGATCCTATCTGTGGGTGCAGATAAATTGTAAGGGGAGTAGGTGCTTCCTAGATAGTGGGTGCTATCTAAAACACAAGGGTTGGTGCTCTTTGTCGTTGGTGCGACTAAATATATTCAGACCTGTACCGGATCGGTGTTCGGACGGTTTTGATCCGTGGACGTAGCCTTTTGGTGAACCACGTTAAATCTGGTGTCATTGTGTGGTTTGACCTGTTTTGTTGTTGAATTGGACCTGTTTTTAGAAATCACTGATTCACCCCCCCTCTCAGTGATCGCGATATCCAACAGACGGTAGCAATTGGATCAAGCCTTTCCGACTTCGTGGCCGCTTCAATGCTGACTCCGAGTTGAAGTCGTGGACTGATCGCGTCCTGCTGATTGGTGGCGCCGTTTTGAAGGAAGCCGGGATTTTTGATGCGGTCCGTGCCTTTAGGGAGACCGTGATCTTTTCCGACGAGGCCTTCATGGCTATGCTGGAGTCATTCCTCCCACAAACCAATACCTTCGTTGTGACGAATGGTGAGATTGGTTTTTCTTTGAAGGAGCTGAGCGCTATTACCAGATTGCCCATCCTCGGCAAGCTCTATGAGGAGTTTATGCCAATTGACAGCGTCCTCGAGGGGCAGTCTGAGGAGTTTAGGCTTTTATACTTTCAGCTCGTCGCCTTCTATGATTTTTTGAAGGAGAAGGAGGGTTTGAAAGTTAGATCCAGCAGTTGGAAGAGTTTTAGCTCTTCATTCCCCAACTTTTTTGATAGTAGGGAGTCTTCTGATAGCGTGACCCAGGAAGCCGGAGCTCAGGATCCAAGTTCAAAGAAGATCTTGGCCATGCAAGAAGAGTTGAGAGATTTCTGTGCAAGTACAAACGCCATATGTCCTGACATTGCACTGAGGAGAGATCTCGCTGTTTACCTCACTTATTGGCTTGGTGAGGCTGTTTTTGCTGGAGGAGATGGAACGCACATCAGGCCGCATTGTATTTTCCCGGCTTGTCAGATGGCGTTTGGAGAGCAGCTTGCTTTGGTGCCAGCTCTTTACTCCTACCTGTGTACCGAACTGCAGGCTGCTGCTTTTTTTGTTCGGCTTGGGCTTCCCATGAATAGGGTATTTTCAGCCCATATCTTTTATTCGTGGTATGTATACCACTGTCCTGGCTTCCATCGGCTGGGTGCTGCTCAGGATGATGATCCTCTGATGATTCGACTGGCTAAGGGCAAAGCCGTGTCCGAATCACTTTTGTTTGCCCGCATGAGGATCCGACGGTTCAGGGACGTCGAGATGGGGCAATCTTCAGTGAAGCTTTCTCCGGAGTTGCGGAAGAAGGCTTTTGATTTTGGTGCCTCCCGAGACTCTACCAGGGCGGGGTCGGGAAGGCATTATTCCTTGACAAATGCAGAGAGAGAGTGGCTTTTCAGCATACGTGTCGGCACGATGGTGTACCGCAGACATCTTTTCGTCGACATCCAGCCGTATGTACCCTCTCGCTTTGCTTTGCAGCTGGGCTTTTCTCAAGGCGTTGTTGGAGCGCCTTCAAGCATGGTGAAGCGCTTTGGAGGCTTACAGGACGGGAGAAATGCATGGGCTTTCTATAGTGCTGAAGACACTACAGCCATGATTTCTTATCCTGTTTTGCTGACTTCCCGGACTGCCGGCTTTGCGAAGTGGTTCGCGGAGAGCTTTTCGGCATATCGGGGGCTTTCCAAGAAGGAGCTTGATGTGAAGCTGGCATCTGGAAAGGGCCTTGGAAAGTCGGATGGCGTCCGGCGAGAGGAAGTTTGGGCCTTCCTTTCTGGAGAGAAGCACAAGATAGGCTTTCTCGGTGACCAGGGCGTCATTGGTTCTGAAGCTGTTCGAGAGATACCTGATGAGGCTTTGGAGCAGCTAGAACAGGAGGAAGCCGAACTTGGTGCTTGGATGCAAGCGGCACAGAGGCAAGCTTCCGTGGAGTCTACTGGCAAGAGCAGACCATCCAGTGAGGAGTCAAGTGGGAAACCTGACTCTGACAGCGGGGCAGGTTCCTCTAAGAAGCGAGCCCGCAGAGGTAAGAGGAGGAGGAGTCATCATCGCAGCCAGGGGCAGCATGAGGACTCTCCTAACTTGGAAGTTCCTCTTACTATCAATGAGGATGTGCCAGTGGATGCTGACGAGCCTCCAGAGAAGAGAAGCCGAGAAGAAGAGACCGTCGGTGAAGGTATGATTCTTCCTTTTTCTCTTTCCATTTCTTTTCATGGGATTTTTTTCCATGTTATGATTTGCTTCTTGTTTTCTGCTTTTCTTCTTTTTTTTTTAGCAGAGGAAGACTTGGTGATGCCTGAGGTCCCAACCGATGACGTGGTGATGGATCCTGTTGAGGCACCTGAAGAAGAACCGAGGGGCTCTGGAGTAAATCCAGAATCTCCAATTGGTACGACTTCTTTTGCTCCCTTTTTTTTTTTGTTTGTGACTCGGTTTGCTAACACATTTTTTTTTTGTCAGCTGACTTGCCACAGGATTCCGATGACTTTGAACCATCGATAGACGCAAATGTTGATGATGCTTCCGATGAGTTCATGGAGGAGGAAAGTGTTCCACCAGTCGTCGAAGAAGGTATTTTGTAGTTATAACCCTGATAATGATTTTCAAACAGGATCATATTCATACATTTTTTTTTTGTGTTTCTTTGGCAGGTTTTGAAGTGGCAGAGGAGGATCCGTCGCTTCCAGAGCAAGAGATGCCAGAGGTTGATCCAGAGGTAGAGATTCCTGGGACCAGCTCTGACAATATTGAGGAGATTCCTCGCGCTGAGATCCCTTCCCGAGCAGGAGTAGATTCAGCTGGTAAGAGTTCTTTTGTTACTCTTTCAACAGATGATGATATGAGTAGCCGACCAACGGAGTTGGGCGAATCCTCAGCTGGGCCATCTCTTCTTTTTGCGAAGAAGGTGGTGATGCGAGTTCTGAGCTCTTGGATTGAGACTCTCTTTTCTGGGAACTTGGAAGTCGGATTTGGCATGATCCAGCATGTGCAGGAGATTCTCAGTGATGCTGAAAAGGCTGGTCTGGATGTCACAGGTGCCAGGGCGATCGTTGATAGGATCATTGCACTGGGTGACAAGTGGTTTGAGACCGTGAGTTTGGCTGATGACCAGTTCTTCAAGGAGATGTTCCTGGACCCTGCTGATAAGGCTAAGTCTGACCTGGGTGAGGCTACAGAAAGCAAGAAGCAGGCAGTCCGAAAGAGGAACTTAGAAGAGATAGCCATCATCAGGCTGACACATGACCTTAACATCCTTGACAGGGAGGTCGATGAGGCCAGGAAACGTCTTGAGCATTTGCAGGCACAAGTCGCTGCCAAGTGGACTGCCATAATAGAGGCTCGCGACAGGGAGAGTGCCCTGATTCACCAGGTTGCAGATGCTGAACGGGTTCTCAAAAGGAAGTCTGATGAGGAGGAACAATGGCAAACTGCTCGAGGTAAGCTTCCTGGTGTGAGAGAAGGGGTACAGCCCACTCCAGCATCTCATGGCAGGTTCCTGAAGAAGCGTGCCTTGGAATCCTTGACGGCTGAGGCTAAAAGTTTGCTTGGGGAGCTGAACTCTTGGCTGGAGACCATTTTTGATTGAGCTCCTGTATATATTTTTTTTTTACAGAAACCATCCTTCTCTCTTTTCTTTTTTTTTTGGTACCACTTGTATTTTTTTGGTACTTATTTTTTGTAGTGCTTGTGACACTTTCTTCTTCTTTTTTTTGGTACCACATGTATTTTTTGGTACTCTTTTTTTTGTTATCCCTACGCTCACTTGAAAGTAATTGCTAAATGGGATGCTCTTTTTTTTTGTTATCCCTACGCTCACTTGAATCTTTTTGTGATAAAAGTAATTGCTAAATGGGATGCTCTTTTTTTTTTGTTATCCCTACGCTCACTTGAATCTTTTTGTGATAAAAGTAATTGCTAAATGGGATTTGATCAAAAGGTTGTCATTTTGTGAAAATCTTTTGTCAAGTGATTGTTTTGGCATGAAAGCCAGGTTTTTGTTTGTGGCATGGAAGCCAATTTTGGCATGAGAGCCAGCTTTTCTTGTGGCATTGATAGCCGAGTTTTTTTTTTTTGTGGCATCTATAGCCTTTTGGTGGCATTGATAGCCGGTTTGTTTTGTGCATTGATAGCCGGTTTTTTGTGGTTTTTTTGTGGCATTGATAGCCGGTTTTGTTTTGGTGGCATTGATAGCCGGTTTTTTTGGTGGCATTGATAGCCGGGTTTTTTTTTGAAATCCAAGTTTTTTTTTGTTGTGGCATTGATAGCCGGTTTTGTTTTGGTGGCATTGATAGCCGGTTTGTGGCATTTATAGCCTGTTTTGATGGCATTTATAGCCGGTTTGGTTTTCAAAAAATGCAAGTATCGACTAAAAGTCGCCTCCCTGCTGAATGTTCTTGCAAGTATCGATGGAATGTCGCATCCTTGCTCATTCGGTTGCGAGTATCGATGGAATGTCGCATCCTCGCGGATTTGGGTGCAAGTATCGATGGAATGTCGCATCCTTGCTTTTCAAAAATTTTGGTTTTGCGGGTACTGACTTGATGTCGTTTCCCCACGATTTTTGAAATTTGTGGTTTTCTCGAACCTTTGGGTTATGGATATCAACTGAAATGTTGCGTCTCCACAGTTTTTTAGGTTTTTTCGAACCTTTGAAATTTGGGTTGTGGATATCAACTGAAATGTTGCGTTTCCACGGTTTTGGATTTTGCAAGTATCGACGAAATGTCGCTTCCCTGCGATTTTGGAAGTGTCGAACGTGGTTCGCTTGCTTCCGATTTGTGCGAGTATCGACTAAGCGTCGCTTCCTCGCGGTTTTTGAAAAACCATTTTTTTTTGTTTAAAGACACGAGGGTCATAAGTTTTGACCTAAAACCATTTTGGCGGTAAAAGGTAGGGTGGACTAGGGTGGAAATCCCTGAATCCGGATTTTGTTTCAAACCATGAATTTTGGGTTCAAGGGTTGAAAATTTTGGTCAAGTTAGGGAAAGGTTCCTAAACTTGGATTTTTTTTTTTTTGAACAATGAAACGATGAAAGTAAGCATTGTTTTAGATTTCTAGAAATTTCAATATTTGACATGAAAATTCTAAAAAAGGGTGGGTTTAGCGAGCGTGTACCTGGAAACCGGTTTTGGCCGTACAGGTATTGCTCTTACCCAGTTGGGTAAGTCTTCAAGGGTAGTACCGCTTTAAGAACTTGCCGTTGATGGGCAGCATACATCTGTCACCTTCCATGTTTAGGAGTGCGTATGCGCCGTTAGAAAAAACCTTGTCGATGACGTAGGGTCCCTCCCATTTTGGCTCAAATTTGCCTTTGGACTTGTGAGCGAAGACCATTGGTCTTTTTACCGCAAGAACCAAGTCATTCTTTTTGTAGGCGCGTTGCCTGACCTTTTTATCGAAAGATCCTGACATACGTGCTTGGTAAAGTTCAATGCTTTGTTGAGCTTCGAGCCGTTTCTCATCGAGATTGTCCAGCTCATGGAGTCGCAATTTGACATTGCTTTCTTGAGTCATGTCATTTTGCAAGGATACCCTCAAGGAAGGAATTTGTACTTCCAAGGGCACGACAGCTTCGCATCCATAGACCAAGGAGAATGGTGTGCTATGGGTTGGTCCTCGAACGGTGGTTCGATAGGCCCACAAAGCTTCCGACATTTTGTCGCTCCAGTCTCTTTTGTGACTAGAGACCATTTTTTTGAGGATTTTGCAGAGTGTCTTGTTGAAAGCTTCTGCTAACCCGTTTGCTGCCGGATTGTATGGAGTCGAAGGACAGCTTTGGATTTTGTATTTGTCGCAGAACCTGTAGAATCGATGATCCCGGAACTGTGGTCCGTTATCATGGACGAATCTTTTGGGTATGCCGAAACGACAAATGATGTTGGTGCGCAGGAACTGAAGGACTGATGAGGTCTTCATTTCGTTAAACGCAAATGCTTCTGACCACTTGGAGAAGTAATCCGTAGCGGCGAAGATGAAGCGATGACCTTTGCTTGAAGGGGGAGAAATAGGACCTATGATGTCCATACCCCAGGCTTCGAAAGGCCATGAGATCGCTGTAGGATGCAGCCATTCTGGAGGCATGTGAATGTAATCTCCATGAACTTGGCATTGTTGGCAGCGCTTAGCAAATTGCATTGCGTCAGCTACCATGGTAGGCCAGTAATATCCTAACCTTTTTATCTGATCATAGAGCTTAGGTCCAGCCTGATGAGCTCCACAAAGACCAGCATGAACTTCTTTGAGTGTTTCTTCAGCCTCTTGTTGTGACAAGCAGCGTAGAAGTACTCCGTTGAAGGATTTCCTGTAAAGGATTTTTGAAGGAATATCCAAATGGAAGCTTGGGGTTCGCCTTTGGATGCTTACCCGTTCTTTTGGATCTTCAGGTAGGATTCCGAACATAATGTAATCAATGAACGGATCCCTCCAGTCGCCAATTGAAGTTTGAAGGATTGAAATCCGACTTCCGACCACTTGGTGGCATTCAGCAACTGCTTGGTGTGTGTTAAGAGGAGGAAGGATTCTCCTTTCACACACTGTGATTTGCATGTTTTCCCCTTCCTGGATTGCCATGGATGCGGCAAGTCCGGCTAGGGCATCTGCACGTATGTTTTCACCTCTACGAATGTGGGTGATGTGACAGATGTCAAACTTTTGCAGAAGTGATTGTGCCTTGTTGTAGTAGGGCAGCAAATCTGGCTTCCTGACTTCAAATTTCTGATTCATCTGGTTGACGATCAGTTGAGAGTCTCCAAAGACTTCCAGCATGGTGATACCGGATTCGATGGCGAGTTCCAATCCTAAGATCAGAGCTTGATATTCAGCTGCATTGTTTGTGCATGGTTCCAGTAGCGAGAAAGCGTGTGGAATCATGTATTTGTCGGGGCTAACAAAGAGGATGCCAACTCCCGAGATCAGCTGTCTTTTTTCATTTGTCCTGGTTGCACCGTCAAAGTACATGTCCCAGGAGGCACTTTGTGAGAAAGTCTCCACATTGTAGACTGGTTCGTCTGGGAGATCATCTCTGAGTGGAGAATCTTTAGGCAATGGATGCTCTGCGAGGAAGTCCGCTAGAGCTTGCCCTTTGATTGCTTTTTGTGGTACATACCTAATATCAAATTGTGACAGAAGGATGGACCATTTTGCCAGTCGAGCATTGAGAGAACCTGCCTTTGTGACAAGGACCTTCAAGAGGTTGACCCTCGAGACCAGGTAGACTGTGTTGGAAAGCAAGTAGTGACGCAGCTTTTGTACGGCGAACATCACTGCAAGACATTCTTTTTCGACTGGAGAGTAGCGATGCTCTGCACCTACTAGCATGCGGCTGAGGTAATATAGAGCAGCTTCTTTCTTTGATCATTTTCTTGCGCAAGCAGAGCTCCCAGAGAGTGATCAAGGGCTCTTGTGTACAAGATGAATGGTTTTCCAGTGGTAGGAGCAGCTAACACTGGAGGTTTTGTCAGGTATGACTTGATGTCTTGGAAAGCAGCTTCACAGTCAGCATCCCAGACAAAGTTTACACCTTTTTTCATCAACCGGGAGAATGGACGGCATTTCCCCGAAAGATTGGAGATGAACCGTCTGATGTAGGCCAATCTCCCTTGAAGCCCTTTGAGTTCTCTCAAGGTTCTTGGAGAGGGCATTTCTAGAATGGCTTTGACTTTTATGGGGTCAAGCTCTATTCCAGCTTTCCGAACTAAGAATCCGAGGAACTTACCCGACGAGACGCCGAAGAAGCATTTCAATGGATTCATTCGCAGTTTGTGTTTGCGAAGCCGGAGGAAGACTTCTCGAAGGTTTTCGAGATGATCTTCTTTTCTTTTGCTTTTGACGGCGAGGTCATCAACGTAACATTCAACCGTCTTGTGCTGCATATCTTGGAATATTTTCATCATAGCCCTCTGATATGTGGCACCAGCATTCTTCAAACCAAATGGCATGACAGTGTAACAATACACGCCAAATGGGGTTCGAAAGGATGTATGTTTTTCATCCTCAGGATGCATCTTTATCTGATTGTAGCCAGAGAAACCATCCATGAATGTCATTCGCTCGAATCCACAGGTATTATCAATCATTACCTCTGGTATGGGGAGCGGAAATTCATCTTTTGGGCATGCGCCATTCAGGTCTCTATAATCAATACAGACCCTGATCTGCCCATTTTTCTTTGTCACGGGGACAATGTTGGCCAACCATTCAGGATGTTGTTCCTCACGGATGAAGCCGACGCTTTTGAGTTTTTGAACTTCTTGTTCAATTTTATCCATCACATCTGGACGGAATCTTCTTTGGCCTTGCTTGACAGGCTTGATGTCTTCTTGAAGATTGAGTTTGTGAACTGCTATTTTGGGGTCTAAGCCTGGCATTTCAGCGTAAGACCATGCAAAGCAATCAACGAACTCACGAAGAAAAGCGATATACTCGGGTAACTCATCATCCTTTATATTCTTGCTTATGAATACAGGACGTGGGTTATCTGGTGTTCCCAAGTCTATCTTTTGAACAGGATCTTCTGTTGGAAGGTTCGAAGGTGGTTCCTCCACAATATTTTCGGAGGCTTCCAGCTCAACGAAACCTTCTGGGGTTTCAAGGGCATTTCCAGACCAAGGTTTTGTTCCTTTCCACGGGTCTTCTTGATCGGTAATTTTCCCAAGGCTTGCTATGAGATGATCCCAATCGCCTGTTGAAACCGAGTCGAAGTAGGCTACTTCTTTTGGAGATGAGGGTTCTTCTGGGTCAGAAGTCCACACGTCTGTGCCATCGGACAACTCCTCTTCATTTTCGGAGAAATCGTGCCAATTAGGATGAGCTTCCTGGATCTTTGTCAGGTGACTCATCAAAGAGATATCCAGGGAGATCGATGTCTTCATGGACTTGAGATGTTGAGGCTTGGTCAGTATATTGACTTTTAAGCCTTTGTGTCAACTGTCTCAAGGGAGTGTCAGGATCATACCCTAACCCGTGTGAAGACTTTTCTACATAGCCGTAGAGTCTCCAATCTTCCAGCTGGCTTTTGGTCAAGACGGGCCCCAATGGCGTGAGAATACCGCGTCCTTCTCCCAAACCGACTGGGTTTTGAGCGTCATAGCCCATTTTCTTCATAATAGCTTGTGCCACAGAACTGTATAAGGATAGTTGAGGCGTACCTTTATTTTGGAAAGGTTCAAGCATGGAGTTTGATGAAGAAGCATCCGATCTATGGAAGAAGATCGGCTTTTCCTTTGTTGAAGTTGCTGGAACAACGAAGGAAGCTGACGTAGGATCTTCTATGTCAGAAGTTGTCTCCATTGGAGTAAGAGCAGGCTGAACTTGCTGAGTGTCAGCTTGGCTTGACGATGTGTCGTCTTCTGGCTCTGAATCCGAGTCCGTGTCTTGCATGATAGACACGAAAGAGACAACAAATTTGCCCCCAGGCTTTTGTTTTGCCTTCTTCACTTTAGTTGTGATGACCAAAGGCTTTGAAGATTTGAGGGAGATGATGAAGGGAGTTTGCATGCTCTCTTCAGATTTACCGGATGGTTTGTTTTCTTCCGGTGATTGTTGAGGAGCTTTGCCTTTATCTTTCTGGAGATTTTCGGCAAAGGATGCTGTATGCTTCTCCTCTTCTTCTTTTTCACCTTCATACATCTGTGAGTCTGCGAAGTGGACTTCTTTACCTTTGAAGGGTTTTCTGTCCGCAAAGACTCGATGTATCATGCCGTCGTCGCCAACAAACTTGATGCATTGATGTAGAGTTGAAGGGACAACACCATTCTCATGGATCCAAGGGCGTCCGAGAAGGATGTTATAGCATGAAGGGGTCTTTATTGCATACACTGTGACCTCAGAGATAAGATCACCGATCTGCAACTTGAACCTGATTTTGCCGATAGGCCTTTGAGTACTCCCATCGTATCCAAAGATAGATACAGATGTGTGGCTCAGTTTGCTGGGTGGGATGCCCAACTCTTCAAGAGCCGATGTGGAGATGAGGTTGAGTGCAGAACCTGGGTCGATCTGAACTCTATGCATAGGCATTTCCTTGATATACCCTGTGAAGTACAGGGGTCGGTTATGCCTGGTTTCGCCAAGTAGGAGGTCATCCTTTGTGAAGGCGATGGTTGCACTGGCTGCTTTTTTAACCTGAGAGGCATTCAATGCATGATCCCTCAGTTTTCTTCTTTTCTCCCTTTGAGGAGGCTTCTGAGTTTTTGACCCGGTAATTCATTTCAATTTGGAGGACTTGCGGGGCATGTTTGTCGACATCCTCATTCAGCTTTTGTAATTCCGAAATGAGATTATCACGAGTGTGCGGAGACATTCGCAACAAATCTAGGATGTGCAGACGTGCAGGTATGTGCTTGAAGTGTTCAATCAAGTCATACTTGAAAGCCTCCTTAGGGCCTGCATGTTCATCATTGTTGCCACTAGGGGCGCTTACAACATCTTTTCCCGAAGGATTTACATATGTAAAGGAAGATTGGTTGTAATTTTTGTGGTAGTCCCGGCCAGAGCGGGTGCCTCTACCAACTTCGAGAGCTTCTTGAGAAGGGTCTTCGTTTGGAAGATTGTCTTCAGGATCAAGAGGCTGTCGTTTTTCATTTGCTGAGGATGTATCAGCAGCAGAGTTACCATCCTCAGTGATTGTGTTGCATGGAGCATTTTCCGGGAACAAGTCCTGAACAGCATCCAGCAATCTTTCTTCTTCGTTGACTAATTCATCGTCCCAAGCATCAATGGCTGGGAATTCTTCAGTCAGGAAGGGTGTGAACTTTGAAGTCACAGTCTCAGGAGAAGAAACCTGAGAGGGTGTCATCTCAGTGAAAGTCACGTGAGACGAGGTGGCTCCAGAAGATATATTGCTAGGCGTCGCCGGAGTGTAAGTGCTCTCATCAGACGATGCTTCGGAAGAGCTATAATCCCGAATTATCACATTACAGGAAGCTCTGACGGGAGACGTTGCCTGATCGGAGTCAGACTCATCCTCGGATGTAAGATGATCGTCTATCCAGCAATTTTCTCCATTTTCAGGAGTTAAGGGAGGATGTACCTGGTGGTCTTTAAGGACTTCAGGCTCTGGATTGCGAGGAGGCTCGTTGACGCGTTCTTGCTCTTGTTCTAGAGCGAGTCGCTGCAAGATCCTTGCATATTCTTCGAGATCAGGTATGGGAGCCGGATCTTCTTCTTCATCATCTCTTTGTGGCTCAACATTGTTGATTTCCACTGGAGTAATGAGAGGTGCTGGGTCAGCAGCATTTTCTTGTACAGCTTCTTGGTCTTCTTCATCATCAGACCAGGATCCTTGTGGCTGTAGGGGGTTATACCAGATTACTGGCATAAGATGAGACTCAGGAACCCATTCTTCATCGGAGAGATATTCTCCTGTTTCAAGGGATTCCTCCCACTCATCTGTGTAGTTGGATTCGAATCCATCATCGGTGTCGCTGGACTCGTATCCATCAATGGAGAATCCAACTACCGAATTGCAAGAGTATGATGCCTCCTGCATGGCTTCTTTGAATTGAGGTGGCGTGAAATCACTGAGAGTGAATTTCCTTACCCCCTTTGAAGTCTCTGGAAGGGATGTTTTTGTTACCTCCAGTGAAGCGGTAGAGGAAGCCTCTGCCTTTTCTTTGACCTCTAGTTTTGGCTGGGTCTTCTCTTGCCGTTTGAGCTTGAGGAGATGTTTCCTAGCCTGCCTTCGCTGTTGAGCTGTAGGCTTTGTTTTCACGACCTCCCAATTTTCATCTTCCAGGAGATCGGGATGTACCCATATCGGTTGTCCGTCTGGTGTCGGGTAAGGAACCAGTTTCTCGGACATTTCGATTGAGTTTATCACCTTGAAGGAAGTAGTGATCTTCTTCTTCGGTGATCTTGATGCTTGTCCACATGTCACCATGTTGACGGAGGTAGACCCATAGTTTTTGTCAAAGGTGATGACTCCGTTTTTCCACATCTCATTTATTTTCTCTCTCACAACGAAGCATTGATTGAGAGGATGCGAGATCATCTGGTGGTATGGACAGTACCGAGGATCGTTGGTTTTGCCAACATCACCCGGTCTTTTTGGTTCAGGCAAGGTGAGCTTGCCGTTTGCCATAAGAGCCCCGAAGATTTCATCAACATCTTCATCAAACGGGTATTTCTTCTCTACTCGTTCTTTGAAGGCGTCTGAGAGTTCAGGTCTCTTACCAACAGCTTTGTTTTCAGCTTTCTTTGGTGGCTGAGGAGCTGACTTGGTCTGCACATTGAAGACCTCTTTCTTCTTTGGTTTTGAGGTCGTAATGGCAGTTGGCTCTTTTCTTGATGATTTCTGACTGTTGAGGTCTTTAATCACCGTTTCAGCTTCCATGGAAGCTTCTAGGAGTTCTCCCAGGTTTTTTGATTTGTTGCCGATGATCATGGAGCGGATTCTGGCTCTCATGTTGTTTCGGCAGATGTCGACTAGCGACGCTTGTGGCAATACATCAGAGCATTTGTATGCCATTGCTTTCCACTTGTGAATGAAGTCATATGTTGACTCATTCTCCCCCTGTTTTAGGCTGCACAACTGAGCCATAGTAGCGGGATGATCTTCACCTTTGAAGTGAGTCAGGAAGCGTGTCTCTAGCATGGCCCAGTTTTGGATTGAGTCCTCCGGCAGAGTGGAGTACCAATCGAAGGCCGTACCTTTTAGGGTACTTGCAAAGAGGCGGATCTTGAGTGCATCTTGATCCGCGATAGCTCCCGTCAGGATCTTGAAGTGGATGACGTGCTGTCTGGCTGATCCTTTCCCCGTATATGTTTGGAGAGTAGGATGCTTGAATTTGGTGGGGAACGGGACCGAGTCCATCCATAAGGGATATGGTGGCTTGATCCCATGCTCTTTGAGTATATCCTCTTCTTTTGCTTTGGCGAGGATACCGTCTACGTCCTTTTTGGTAAGGGCACGTGACTCATTTTCTTCTCTATTTACCTCGTCGTCTTGATGATTCGGAGGAGGTTCATTGTTCGCCTGATTTTGGAAGGCGAGGAGAAGGTTTTCCATCAGAGTTTCAATCCTCTGCTGGCCCTGTTCCAACTGCTGGATGCGGGTGATCGCATCTTCTGGAGGTGGATTGCGGGGTGGTGGCTCAGAATTCGTAGCCAAGACATTCATCCTTCGTGATTCGAACGAAGAAACTGTCCTGGTGACTGAGCTGGGGCTCATTCTTTTTGAAGAAGAGCTTGAGGAAGGATCACTCTGCTGTCCTTTGCTTGAAGGAGCAGGGGATTCTTCTGAATGTCTTCTTGTCCTGGAGACGCTGCGGGTCATCGGACGTCGGACATGGATTTTTGTTGCTGATTTTTGGCGCCTTCTGGTTTTTCCAACCATATGGACGGCAGCAACTTGGTTGGGTCTTTCTTTTTCGACCCATTTAGGAGAGACTTGAAGTGTAGGAGGCTGGGTCCTTTGCTTCTCTAGTCTCTTTTGTCGGTATGACGCGCGGCGGCGTATACGACGAGCAATTTGAGCTTCGGTCAGCTCTGACTGGGCTTTGACGATGAAGGATGTGCTCCCTCGGGCGCAGCAGCCGAGCCTGTCTTCTTTGTAGCTAGGCAAGGACAGGATGCGAACCCTATCCTTCGCCAGTTGCAGCGAAGCTTTGAATTTTTGAAGTTCGGCCCCTGTAGATATGAAGGGTCGAACTGCAGGTTTGTAGGCCTTAGCAGGTGCTTGTAGAGGCCTTGTGATGCATGATCTGATTTTGGGCTTGTAGAAGCCGGCTCATGCTGGGATGACTTGGAAGTCAAGTTGGAGATGGGTCTCTCCTCTTTCATGTAGGCAAGAGGATAGAACTGGTTCTCTTTGAGTGGGGCCAGGAATGCTGGCTTAGTGGATGTTTGGGACCTTCTCTGTTTTGGTGAAGGTCTTGGGGACCAAGTCTTGGGGTAGACCTGGTTGTTTGCAGGTTGAGGCTTCGTGGGGCTGCCACGGGCTTCAGGCCTTCTGGTGCTCGCCTTTGGTGTCATGGTAGTGACACGTTGAGAGGCGAGTTTCTGCTTCTTGGAGGGAGCAGTTTGTTCCTCGGGAAGTGGGAATGGTCCCAGCGTCCCAAAGACGATAGTCCGGGGAGTCGAGGTCGACCCGGAGTTCAGAGAGTTGCCGAGGGAGTTGACACTTCGGCAGCTGATGGGGCGCTTGTAGGTGCGCGTGGTTTGCTTCTGTTGAAGCATGAGTTGGTGCTTGTTTTCGTCGAAAGTAATGGTTAGTGAAGCTGCCATTGTTAGTTTTTCGAAAATTTCTGAAACAAGACCACATCCATTAGTAATCACAAGAATATAATGATCATAAATGGGAAGTTCTATGGTTTCGTCTTTTCAAATTGCTCGAGGTAGATGACCCAAGCAATATGAGGAAGGCAAAATGCCATAGAAGGTACAATTGTTCTGATCGCAGGTATGGTAAGCCCAGAATGGGCATCCCAGTGACTGCTAGAAGCAATTGTGAACTTAAATTCGACTTATCGAGAAGCAGAGCTTGCTCGAGGTAAGAAGAATATAAAGTTGGAGTTACAAATGTGCCGGTCGCAATACAGTAGACCCTGAAAGGGCGTACTAGCACCGCTAGACACAAATGTTTTGAGACCGCATCTATGAGATGAGATTCTCTGTTTTGAAAGGTCAAGATTGGATTCATCAAAGAGAGCAGATGGTATTCCAATCTGAACACGGGCTCAGCGATTTCCGCGAGCGCCAGTGCTCAGAAAGAAATGAACCATGATTTCTCGGATCTGAATCTAAAAATGACGAGTTTTTTTTTTTTGAAAGGCCAATATCGGGTTCATCAAAGAGAGCAAAAGGCACTCCAATCTGAACACGGGCTCAGCGATTTCCGCGAGCGCCAGTGCTCAGAAAGGAGAAGACCAAGATTTCTCTAATCTAAACCCAAAATGACGGAAGTTTTTTTTTTTTTTTTTTGAAGATTTTGAAGATTTTTTTTTTTAAAAAAAATCCTTTTTTATTTATTTTTTTTTATTTATTATTTTTTTTAAGATTTTTTTTTTTGAAATTTTTTTTTATTTTTTATTTTTTATTTTTAATTTTTATTTTTAAAAATTTTATTTTTGAAAAAAAAAATTTATTTAAAAGACGAGAGAGTACACATAGGCCTCCTAACCTGGTCTTATGAAATCTTGATTGATAGAATTGCCCCCAGGTAAGGGTAGGATTACTTAATGAACCCGTTTGGAGGACCCTTGCCTAAAACAGTCAAGCTGTCTCCACACTCTGGACAAGGCTTTTCTTTGAATCAACCATGATCAAAGAACATAGTTGGTTTAACCTTAGTGGTCTATGTCTTTTTTTTATATATATTTTATTTTATTTTATTTTTATGAATTCATCGAAGAGAAACAATGGCCCAAAACCTTAGTCGAACAGGCTCAACATTTCTGCAAGCGCGATGAACGATAGGAACGGATCAAGGTTTCTCAATTTTGAATCCAAATTGAGAAATCTAAAAAAAAAAAAATTATACTTTTTTATATATATATATATATATTTTTTTAGATTTTTAATGAACTCATCGAAGAGAAACAATGGCCCAACCCCCGATCCGAACACGGTCTCAGCGATTTCCGCGAGCGCCAGTGCCCAGAAGGGAAAGGATCAAAGTTTCTCAATTTTGAATCCAAAAATGAAAAATCTGATTTTTTTTGTTTTTTTTTTTGAAAAGAGAAAGAGTGGAAATAAATTCAAAGAATTAGAAATTTCCAAACAAAAAATCTCATCTCATTTTTTTTATGCGGAATTCAACATAGGCCACCAATTATGAAGTAGCCAAGGAATCGAGAAAAGAAATATAAGCATAGAGCAAAATATATGATATGCAAATATTTCATTTCTAGCATCGTGTTCTCAAATAAACGAGTCCCACCGGGTGTGCCAGCTTGATGGACCGCGCTCCTGGATGCCCCGGGTTCCTACCGAGGTCGGCGGACATGGGAGTCCGTTTGGTTCCGACCCTTTCGTAACCGGGGTGCAAAGGGGGCGTGCATCAACATTTCTTTTTTTGTGGGTGTGCCAGATTTTCTATTTTTACTTGGAATTGCAGGTGGTGATCCGGAGATCAACCTTCGCAAGTAAAAAGGAAATCAACTTCTTTCAAGTTTTCCATTGCACATATATTTAAGAAAAGAGACATTTTTCTTAGTTTGCCGTGAAAGGCGATTTTTTTGGCATTATAGCCGATTTGCGTTATAGCCGATTTTGGCGTTTATAGCCGATTTTTGGCATTTATAGCCGATTTACAATTCTTATCAATAATGAAAGACAAGAGTTGTGATTTTTGTCTCTTTTAAAAAAATACAAACTACAATGAAAAGCAAGAAAAGGAGGATCTAACTTCTCAAGAGATTATGGGGGACTCGTTTAGATTGACGGTCGCAAGCCATATGTGGGCTTCGCCATCATCCATGCAGATGAGAACAGAGGATGCTATTGATTCGCTTGGCTTGGCTATAACCTCGGGTTTTTAGAAGACAAAGACCAAAAGGAGGTCCTATATCCAATAAAAAGCCGAGTAGACGGGCTGAAAAGCCACATCTAAGCCATTGGAGGCAGGAGGAGAAGGCAAGGACCTTGGGGGGGGGGTACCCCCCAAGGGACTTTTGTCACCTTGTTGTGGTGGCCGGTGTAGAACTTCCGCAGAGTTTTCTCTCTTTTTCCTTTCTCTGGATTTCTGTCTGCTGTCTGTTGATTCTCTGTGTCTTTTCTTCTTGGAGAGCTCTCCTATTTATAGGCTTTTAGGTAGCCTTTTAGGAGGGTTTATGGGCTTTTATTGTCATTAAGCCGCATAATGGGAGGAGTTACAAAATTGAATTGTTTATTTTGTAACTCCTTTTTCTTGGCTTCTGATTGGCCGGAGGAGATTGAGGGCATTTAATCGCCTTTAATCGCCATGATGGGAGGAGTTTCATGGGTTAAATGCCATGATTCTCTTGACTTGTAACTCCCGAATGCTTGCTTCTGATTGGGCCGTCCAAAGAAATGGATTAATGACTGTAATAAAGCTAGTCAATTAATCGCATTAAGTGGTCGCCGAGCAGCTGAAGAGTCGCGGGCCGTGCCACGTCTTTTGGGATTCTTCTGTTGATGATCATCGATGGATCTTCATGTAGATCGACATCAGATGATCATGTAATTTCAGATGTTTGTTGCCAACAGCGGGTCGGTGCCATCTGTCCTGTCGATTTCTCGATCGGTCGAGTAGAAAGCACACTTTTTTTGGTTGACCGGGTGGCGATCAATATTGTTTTCGATACTCTTGATGATTTACCCGTGTTTTGGACGGATGTCAGAGGACTTGGTGTCTCAAAAGTATGAATTTTGGAAAGACCAGAGGCTGGGCTCCTCGAATAGCGAAAAAATGGCGAAAACCGGGGTTTCCGGGGCTTTCCCGGCGACCCCGGGTTCCAAGGTCGCCGGCGACCCTGGCCCAGGGTCGCAGGGGTCTGCGACCCTGGGGGGTTTCCCCCTTTCGTGTCCCGTTTTGCGTCCGTTTTTGCTGTTTTTCGACTCTTTTTTCTCCTGTACTTTTCCTTGACATTTTGACCATTTATTGGCCTGATTTCTTTGTAGGAAACCTGATGAGAATCCTTGCATTTTATTTTGCAAAGTTTCCAATTTCCTGAGAAAGCCGAAGACTTTGTCGCGCAGAGCTGTCGATTTTCCGTCAGAAGCTGAAACTGGGTCAAACGATGTCGGAATGACCTGAAATTTGGTGTGAAGCCTGCTGAGCAATAAATAAGACCAACCATAGGCTTTTGTTTGAGTTTTGAAGCCGTTTGGGGTCCTATCACCTGTAGACTTGCTTTTTGTCGCGATGAAGATGTCGCGGTTTGATGTGCGGTCAACCGATGTCCGATTGACTTGAATTTGACAGGGAACCTATTGGAGTCATTTTAAGATGATCCATAGGCTCTGTCTTGGGAACCATGGTCCCGGAGAGCTTTTGCCGCCGAGAGCTCCTTTTCGGCTGTCGGAGAAGCGAAGTTAGGCCAAATGATTTTGAAATGGCCCTGAAACTTCTTGTGTACTCCTCTTTTGGCTGTCTGGAAGAATCTTGCAGTTTTTATTTGATTCTGACAAGATTTGATTTTTGGAAGCAGCATTGCCTATTTATGGCAGGTTGCGACTTCATGTAGCTCTTTGAATCTTGAAGAGGCAAAGTGACATTTTTGGTGTCAACAGGTTGTATAATGAGATAATACTAATTAAGCGTATGGAGAAGCAGAGTTTACAAGGTATACATTATTAACTGTTGGGAATCACAAGGATTGGTTAATTATAACCGAACTCCGTGCCTCGTACCCTTGACTATTATCATCTCATACTAAGAATAATAAGGCTATCCAGTTCGGAGTACCCCCACCTAGTGATCTGTTGGCTGTGGATGTATAATTGGTCTACCGAGGGTTATGATGCCGGCATGGGCATTGATATTGTGATGTGGTTGAGTACGGTAGGTACCGATGGATGATCGGATATCGAGACCGCCGGCATTCAGACCGGGTACACGAGTGATGAGGTAGATCTAACACGTAAGTCCAATGATTGGGACTTGGCCGTGGCTATGGATATTGTTGGTTGAGATAGCACGTAAGACCAATGGTTTAGACTTGGCTGTGGCTATGGACATTGATGGATTCTTGTACGCTCCTATTCGATGTGTCGGCAGCGGTGGGTGTCACACCCCTGGACCAAGGGCCCATTAAACGAGACCTTAATCCGGGGTCATGGCGCGACGGGCCGGAAAATTCCGCCCGCACACACTAGTTTCCCACAGGTTTCCGCGGTAAGGATCCACGAAATCCGATCCAACAGTGATTAATAAGAATCACATTCATACAAATAACTTACGCGGAAGCATTGTAGCAAACATAAAAGTCTCTCACATACGGGTATAAGATGAGAACGCACGAGACTAGCATCATAAAGAGAAACATTTCATTGGTAGGCCCTAAAGTTAGTTTCAAGTTAAGACAAAAGTAAAGTTAGCCATTAAATACAATTTTTCCCCAAAATAATAAGCCAACAATGGCCACAACAAAATCCCAAAATGTATAGTAACTATTCCCCAAAATGTGATCGTAGCTCCAAAAACAACCCGACGTCTAAACGACATCATCGGGCTGCCACTCGCCCTCCACAAGGACTATGGGTTCTGCCTCAAAGTGCGCCTCAACCGCGAGGGGCTCGACATCTGGCACCAAGCAAACAGGGTCAGACACGACGGTCTGGCAAGCAAATATAACAATAATAGAATGATACAAAAGCAAAGCATTAAATAAATGAGAGCCACGATTAAATCACGAGTAATAACAATGACGAACTAAAGATGGAAGATAAACATTAAATGTATAAAAACATTGGCAGACCACGTAAAGCTAAATTCTCCTGTTACCGAAGTAACTGGAGCAGACAAAACCGTAGCCACTACTCATGGGACCGGAACGAACATAGTCGTTATCAAACAGAACCGTAGCCACTACACGTGGGACCGGATATAACCGTTGCCATGGTTGGTACAGACAAAATCCAAACTGCAGCTGGTGAACAGATTAAAGATTCTAAGCCGGATGATCAGTCCGATAAGGTAACGTAAGCTTAGTGGTGCCATTAGAATGAAAGTTCGAAACCTCGAAGTCATATAAATCTGTTTATAAGATACAATTCCAAAATCGATAAGAAAACTACTCCGAATAAATGCATATTGGCGAATCCGAGCAAAGTAGGTGAGTAGTCTTATCAATATCTAAAGATGTGGTAAACCACTTCAAAACATTCAAAAATTGGAGAAAAAGTCCGAACAAAAGTCTTTTTACATAGAGTGAATGTATGGTGATTTGATCGTCTAATGCGGGTCGTCTCGATATACATTTGACCCCTTTATTGTCATTAAGAGAACGTACTTTGGTGCCACAGAAGATCCTTGATAATTACAAGGGATGAAACGTACATTGAAACTTGAAGGATTACCAAATGGTCTTGATCATAGCCCCAGCTAATTCTCACAATAAATTCTAGGATTGTAAAAGGGCTGAATGGGCTTCAATCATAGAAAAGAGTTTGGGCTGAATTGGGCTTGGACATAGGCTTGAAGTGGACATGGAATTATATCCAATAAGTCCTCATTAAACACAGGTTTAAACCCTTTTTAATCAAGCCACAACTGGCCTTAACCCAGCTCAAACAGTCCACCAATTAGGCCTAAAACAGTCCTTAATGTCGCCCATAATTCAGGTCATAAAATAGCCCAACATCAGGTCTCAAAACAGCCCATCATCAGGTCTTAGAATAGCCCAAAAACTGACCTTGAAACAGGCCTAAAGAAGCCCTAAAAACAGGCCTAAAACAACTCTAAATGGACCCACAGACAGGCCTGAACCGAGCCCCCAGGCTGGGCTGGGCTCGCTCGAGCGACCCAAGGTCCGCTCGAATGGAGCCCAGACAGAGCCTGGGTCGCTCGAGCGGCCCTGTGGGTCGCTCGAGCGGACTGGGCTCTGTCCAGTCCGGTTCGGCAGGGGGATTTTTCTCATTTTTTGCCTCTTTTTTTGATTCTTTTTCATTCCTCTCTTTCATACAAATTCCCAAGAACATTGGGACCCTTCCTTGACCTCCCAAACTCATCAAATCACCATTCATTAGCAATCCAACAAATTAAACACAACACTTTTAAAAATCAAAATTTTTCTCCCTTTCTTTGAACACAATACTTAACAAAAGGAAGCAAATTTTCTAAATGACCAAGGTGGAAGCAAACTTCCAATACATTGTAAGACAATAACATAAGTGGAAATCAACATAACATTGCTTCATTCATTCAAAGTAAATCCATAAATCATAAAGGATTAGAACATAATAAGAAAAAGCCATGAAATGAAGCCAAATAAGATGAATCATCATATTAATTGTGAAATCTATTTGCCTTAAGTCAAGATGGGAGCAATATTACTCTTCAAACAAAGCTCTAGTGCCTCAAGCTCCAAATCTACAAAAATCCCAAAATTTTCCCAAAGAAAACCCTAAAAATCAACATTTGTAAATCTCCAAGGAAAACCCTTGCATGTGGGATTAAAACACTCTAAATGAAGAGGAAAACAAGGATCTTAAGTTTGGAAAGCCATTGCTAACCTTGAGAAGCCCAAACGAAGAAGAGAAGCTTGAATGAAAGCCTTGCCCTAGCTCAAAATCCTTGAAAAAGATATCTTTGGGAAGCTTAGAGAGGGAGGAAGAACGTTAGGAGATCAATCCTCCAAGAGATCTTCAAGAGATTGGTGTTTCAGATGAGAGAGAAAGTGTGGGAAGAGAGGAAAAAACCCTAGCTCAAAACCTTGCAGGAAAAGAAATGAAGGAGAAGAAGAGAGTTCCCCTTCTTATAAGATGGGTCTTGTGGGCCCCGATCTTCACAAGGCTGAAAGTGGCATTTGCGGGCCCTGGATGAAAACGACGAAGAAGAAAAAAACGATCAACGAAATTTCTACTTTCCAAAAAGTATATTTTTGTCAATTTCTGAAATTTTTGAAATTTGGGTACAGATTTTGTGTGAAAGGTCAGTTTTGCCCTTTTCCTCGAAAAACGCAATTTCTGATCATTAAATCAAGATGGTCAAAACATGAAAGTTGATAATCTAAATGAAATGAGTCAAAATGCACAAAAATTGGGATTTTACGAACATCAACGTTAAACTCCACAAGTTCACACACAAATCCACGGGCGCCCCGGCCCGCGTCAAACCTAAGTCAATGACTCTCAAAAGTTCCCAAAGCTAATCAAACATTCTAACCTAGCTTAAGAAAATAAGCTAATCGCCCACTAACCCCACTTATCAACTAATCACGGTTAAATATAATTAAATATTCCAAACCTGGGTCGGGGTCTGACAGTGGGTGGCTATGACCCCCATGGTTGGTGTCCATCGACAGTTGTTGGGACGACGACGATGGGCTGGCTCTGACACCCCACGTCCTTTGTACTTCAATTTTGGACGTACCTTTGTGTGTTCATATGTATGTATATTGGATGTATGAATATTATATATTATGGATGTCGCTGTTTATTGTCTTTAACTGTCGCCGTTGATACGGTTGGATCTGAATGTGATGGTTACGATTATGGTAAGGTTACTTCCTCAGGTTACTTCCTCCGTTTACTTTCACTACTGATGACTCTGATGTACTTGTATGATTTATATGATGTTTTAATGATGATGGATTCTCTTATCTACCTAATATGCTGTATCAAACATCTGTTATATGAATATCTCGATTATCATTCATGCACTACACTCTACATTGTTTTCTGTTGCACTCTGATATTCTATATTATTATCGAGATACTAATCACGTAGGTACAGCTGGGATCAGGTATGGTCTTCTTCCCTATCTAATAATATAATGTATTGCCATCTAAACATGCCTATTTGCCGGCTCATCGAGCCTGGCCCAATCCTTGGTGCTTCAGGTATCTTCTCTTCCCCTTTCTTTGATTGGCCGGTGGTTTGTTTGGCGGCTGATCCATTGCCGCAGAGTTCAGAGAGTGATGCAGTTAGTGCATCGTGAGCCGTCTATCATATAGATCTCTATTCTTTCCTTTTCTTGTAGCTGGCCGTGTTGGCCTAGGATTGAATAGTTAGTTTAATTACGGAAACGGAAAGTACCTTGTAATCCTTTAAAGTGAAACAAAATTTTAGGGCTTTGTCCATTACTTGCTCATATGAGATTCACACTTGATTATATTATTGGATTTTCCGCATCTCTTGGGTACTTTCTCGTAGCGCCCCGAGATTTAAGGCGCCCGAATTTTGGGCCGTTACAATTTCCCCTCCCAACCTCACAAGCCCAATTAATTAGGGTTTCTCGGCTTGTGAATATCTGCACGTAACCAAACAAAATTATATTAAACCAAGTGACTTCATCAATTTAAATATCGAATGATTCATCTAGATTAATTACCTCTTGAGTGATAAACTAATTACTATAGTCGACCACACATTCCGAGGCAACCTTGCTGCATTCAGTAGGCGCATGAAACTGCTATGGAACCAATTTTGTTAGAGTATGTAAATGACACAACTGCACGGCTCTTGTGAGAACCCATCCCTAGAGATACCTAGTGGGACCCAATTTGACCAAGTCAACCATAGGTTATCCTATTTAATAGGTGGTTAGCATGCATAGTTAGTAATTTCCATTATTTTAGCCTAGTTTATAAGGTTAGGACCCTTGTGAGATTAATAGTGGTCCCCAAGAATTAATTAGCCAATTAGAGGCCTTAGCTGTAATCCTAATTCTAGATGGGCTTCCCTTAGAGAGTTGTGCATTCAACCTTAGAATGACCCAATTACCCATGGCCTAACCCATTAACCCATTAATCATATGAGGGCACTCTAGTCTTTCCTACCCCACCTTTTCCTTCCTTTTTAGAAATCCTAATACATTAAATGACCTTAGCCTCCTTTATTCTCTACCAAGTAAACATGGGCACTTTTGTCATAATAATTAGCCTACCTTTATTGCCCTTAGGCTCCTTTATTCACAACCACTCATTTGAGGATACTTTAGTCATTATATGAGAATACCTATACTACCCTAGTCCTTATCATTTATTTCTATTAGCCACCGAGGACCCTTTAGTCATTCTATTTGAACCTTCCCTAAATACCCTCATCCTTATCCTAAACTTACACTAGTAAGAGAGGGCACCTTGGACATTCTCCATCCCACCAATTTATATAAAAGAAACCTACTACAACCATCTCAAACATTTCCTATACTCATTTCCTCTCATTTCACTACAATTCTCTCCTAGATCTCTCTCCCCTCTCCAAGCTAAGGTAATCTCTTTTCCCCTTTTCAATTTCCTTGTAAAATAGTTATTTCTCTTAGATTTCCCTTCCTTATGCATTTCTCTCTTTGGGTATGGGTGTAGAGATTGTGGATCCAACTGTGGGAGTGATCTTAGAGCATTTGGAGAGAAGCCCAAGCTAATTGAGGAGTTTCCTTCCTAATTAGGCAAGTAGACATGCTTAGATTACTTAATTAAATTGATTAACATGCTTAGATTGGTAATTACTGTCTTTTACGGATGTTTGGCATGAATTCTATATTTGGATGATTGATTGATATGATGTATAGAATTGTTAGTCTAAGCTCTTTTTATGTATTTTTGGCCATTGATGGATGAGAATCCCCCATTTGGAAGATCAATGGCCCATTGGTGATGTGATCATGATGTGGGAGGTGTTTTTGATGTATGGGAGTGATTGGTGAAGATCTGTGATCCATTTGATAGGATTTTGATGAGAAATGGAAGAGGGCAGAATCTTAAAAATATGATTTTCGTGTGTACCCGGTCGACCTAGTCACCCAGGCGGTCGACCGAGTACACAGTGGACTGACCCTCAGCTGGGAATTGAATTCACCCACAGGGTACCTGACCCAGTGTACCCGGTCGACCGGCCACACTGCAGTAACCCTCACATACTAGATGTTTGTGGAAATTCCCGCAGTTCACCCGATCGACCCTAAGACCCTCCAGGTCGACCGGGGACACTGCAAACTGTGATTTCTGCTTCCCAGTTATCTGTTCCTTTCCACATAGTACTAGGTCGACCCATGGACCCATGATGTCGACCTGGTACACTGTAAATAATGATTTTTCGAATTGAGTTTCCTTTCATGATCTGATCATGTGTGGGCCATGTTGTCCTTCCATTTGGACTGTTTGGGATACGCTAGACACGAGTCAAGGGCCGGGCTTAACCCTGACCCGTGTAGCCATCTAAGTAGGGTCTTGGGTTCTAAAACGGAACCTGATTCAAGGGTTATGGACGTCTTATGATGCTAAATACCTATAGGAGCACTAATGATACTTAATAAGCATCTGGGACTCCATGATCACGGTCGTAGGTGAATTGGGACCCTGGATCTGAATAGAGGGGGCAACGATCATCGATGGATTTGTGATATGTGTTACTTATGTTGATGAAAACGGACACTAAAGCTGGGTGGTAGGTCCGAACCTTGGATGTAGGCCTCGAGAGGTATTATAAATCAGGGCATTGCACTTAGGCTCTGATCCATGATCACGATCCATATTGGATTAGATGTCGGGACATGGCACTTGAAGTCCTAACCTGTAATATTGGGAATATAGTGGTAGATACTGATAGACGGGCTGTATAATGAGATATTACTAATTAAGCGTATAGAGAAGCGGAGTTTATAAAAGGTATGTGTAAGACCCCGACCCCCAATTCCTCTGTTTAGTATTGTTTTAATCGTGGTTTAGCTTTTTAGGCGAGATTTGAGTTTGTTTGACTTTGCCTTTGAGTTTGACTAGATTTTTCATAGCCTTGGAGATTTTGAAGACCATTGACTTTGGTTTGACCCGGTCCATATGATTTGTATTTTTATGAGAAATTACTTTTGATTTCTAAAAATTCCAAATTTGGTTTATTTTGACTCATCTCATTAAGTTTAACAACTTTCATGTTTTGACCATTATGATTTGATGATCAGAAAATGCGTTTTTCGAGGAAAAAGGGCAAAAATGACTTTTCACACTAAATCTGTCCATGAATTTCGAAAATTTCAGAAATTGGGGAAAATATGCTTTTTTGAAAATAGATTTTTTGAGGATCATTTTATCCTTCTTCGTCGATCTCGTCCGGGGCCCCCAAGATGATGTTTTAGCCATTGCAAGTTTTAGACCTGGTGGGGCCCACTTTCCACTCAACTTTATCAACCCATCTCCCTCACTCACGTTTTCAAATCTGCAACCCATTTTCAGTTTCAGCACTCAGAAACCAGAGAGAAAACCTTCTTCTCCTTTCATCTTTCTCCTCCTTGCATGTTAGCCATTTGAGCTTGGATTGAAAATCTGAGAGCACCATCTTCTTCCTCTCCTTCCTAGCTCTCCATTGCACCCATTTATTTGAGGATTTCAGCTGGACTACTACCTCTTCTTCTTCCTTGCTTCTTGTTTGGATAGCTTCAGGTAAGAACTCCTCTTCATCTCTTCAATGGAGTCTTTTCAGCTCCTAAATAATCCGTTTCTCAAACATGCAAACCCATTTTCGAATTGGGTCTTTGTTTTCAAGATTTTGGTTGGATTTTGAGGTGTCTTTCTTGGGGCTTTTTGTAGAGCTCGGTTCAGCTGTAGGAAGAGATTCTTGAGGAGATTTTTGGTTTGACATTGGGCTAAGGCAAGTGAATAAATTGATGAAATGCATGCATTTGAATCTTGTTTATATAGTTTTTGATTTGAAAAATGTGTTCCATTTGAATGATCTGATTAGTTGTTTAAAGCTGGATTTTTTTAGAAGATTGTAGTGTTTGATTTATGCTCAGTTTTGGAAATGACTTTGTTTAGATTAGCATGGAAAAGCCTGGTTTCTTTGTTAAGAACTCTCCATGTGAAAGTTCAGTTCAGTTTTTACATCTACTTATGAATTATTTCTGATTTTCATGTTAAATCTGTAAATGAGATGTGATATTTTGATTTAATGTTGAATGGAGAATGAATGAGGCTTGATCAATCTGATTCTTAATGTTGGAAAGTTGTTGGATGTGAAGGAGGGAAAAAGAGGTTTCAAAAAGGGATGAAAAATCACCCCAAACAGTGCTGAAACGCACTTCCAGCCATGTCAAACAGAGGGCAGGCTCGCTAGAGCGAGCCTGGTCTCGCTCTAGCGAGCCCAGCATCTGGCAGGGTCTACTCCAGGCCCGCTCGAGCAGGCCCAGCCACTGGCCAATTGGAATTCTGGCCTGTTCTTACTGATTTTCTGAATTGTTTGGGGGCTGTTTGATGTCCTATTTAATTTGGATGGGCTGAATACTATGTTCTCTCACAAATGGATGTTTGATTTAATCCAAAACTTCTTTGGAAGGAAGAATGAAAAGTTTGAAACACATTTGATCTTGAAATTAATGAAGAGAATGGTTAAGCCCAGCCACAGTTTCATATGAATTTTGGGACTTGTTTTACATAGTTTGCGCCTGGTCTTTGCTCATTCATTTTTGTGGGCCTGTTCAAGTTAGTTTTCAAGGGCTGTTTTAAGATATACTTTGTGGGCCATTCCAGGATTAGTTTTGGACTGTTTTAAAACTTGTTTGGTGGGCCATTCAAAGATTTGTTTTGGGCTGTTTTTAAGACCTGTTTTGTAGGCCATTCAAAGATTAGTTTTGGGTTGATTTTAAGAATTGTTTTGTAGGCCATTCAAAGATTAGTTTTGGGTTGATTTTAAGAATTGTTTTGTAGGCCATTCAAAGATTAGTTTTGGGCTGATTTTAAGAATTGTTTTGTGGGCCATTCAAGGAATAGTTTTGGACTGTTTTAAGGATTGTTTTGAGCCATGTTTAAAGGGTTGTTTTGGGTTAAATGAGTAGACTGTTTGGGCTCGGTTTAAGGCCAGCTATGGGCCTGTTTTTAAGAGTTTTGACATTACTTTTGATACTTGGAAATTTGTGAAATGGGAATGATGTGAGAATGAGTGTATGTGAAATTACCCGGGAATCGTTCGAGTCTCAATGCGCACTTTATCATTTAAATATTATGGATTTTCATTGGCATCAAACGCACTTTTTATTAATCAATGTTTAAAGGTTAAATGTGCATTGAGATGGTTCCTTGGCAAGGCATTAAGTCATTCTCCACTATCCATTCCATTTCAAGTCAGAACATGTATTTGTTGGCAAGGCATTAAGTCATTCTCCACTATCCATTCCATTTCAAGTCAGAACATGTATTTGTATTTGTATTTGTATTTGTATTCTTGGGTAAACTAATTTGAATAGCATCGGTGATTTGTTATAAAATCATGGGGTCTTCCATATCCGAAGGGTTGATCGTATGATTTTATACAAACCACTTTGATGTGTATTTGAACGGTTTACCATGGATATTCGTATGTTTTCTCCGATTCGATTTGAAAAGAGATTGGAGTATGTTCGTCACATTCGGGATTTCTTCGATGAGACTATTGTTTTGATAAGGCTAGTATTTGAAAATAAAAACCTCGAGGCAAGACGGGGCCAGAGCTTTGTAGTGCGAGCCCATGAGCCAAAGAGGCTATGATTTCGGAAAGAAAACCTCGAGGCAAGACGGGGCCAGAGCTATGTGGTGTGAGCCCCTGAGCCAAAGGGATTAGTATTATGGTTTGATTCGTATCGGTTCGAGTTTTGAAAACTAAAGGCACCACTAGGCTTAGGTCACCTTGTCGGGCTGATCACCCGGCTTGGGATCTTTAATCTGTCCGCCGGCTGCAGCTTGGATTCTGTCTGTACCGACCATGGCAACGGTTTTATCTGCCGGTCCCATTTGTATGGCTACGGTTCTGATTTTTGATCTGCCGGTCCCATTTGTATGGCTACGGTTCTGATCCTATTTCTAGTACCACGTTCAGTGGCTACGTTCTGTGTGCTCTTGTTACTTCGGTAATAGGAGAATTTAGCTATGTGTGGTTGCCAGTGTTTTATCTGCATATTACTTTATTTTATGATTCTTGTTGTTTATACTCTTTATGCTTTGATTTGGTTAATGTTTACGATATCGATCATTTATCATATTGTCGCTATTATTCAGGATTTGAAATGTATTTCCATCTATTAAATGTTTTATGCGGGCTACTAGCTTTTTGAGATATTCGTACTTCTGAGACTGTTCTTTATTTGCTTTGACATTTATGTTCGGTCTTTCGATCGTTTTAGCATGTTTTATTGTCATTATTGTTTAGACTATTTATTCGGTTTTACAATGATTTCATCAGGTTTTATGTATGTTCTTTTGTTTCATATTACTTGATTATTTGCTTGCCAGACCGTCGTGTCTGACCCTTATTTGTTTGGTGCCAGATTCCGCTCTTTTTGTTTTTAGGTGTTTGATCAGAGGAGGCGGTGGGACCGCCGGTCTGACGTGAGAGGCTACCCGTTGATATCATTTAGATGTCAAGTATGGCACCGGAGTTCGTATCTAATATTGAGGGTAGTATTCTGTCTAGTTGGATATTTTTGTATGGCTATGTTAGCCTTTTTCTTTGGGTTGTAATTAAGACACTTGTTAATTGTAATTTGAATATGTGGGAAATAATAGATTTGTTACTACCAGCTCAGTGTTCTTTGGATTATGATTTATGCCAGTCTGCCTATTTGATGGCTTTGTGATGTTGGTTGAGTGCGACACGGAACCCGATGGCCACGGATTCCGAGTCGTAACACCATGTTTAGCTTCCGCGAAAATATACTCTGATCGTGATGGAATCTGATTATCCTCATTCACGCGGATCTTGGGAAACATAACAAAAGTTTCAAATTTATTCCAAAATTTCGCACCCCGAGGTCGGATCACTGCAGGGCCCGGTTTCGGGGTGTGACAGTATGCATTATTAACTGTCGGGAATCACAATGATGGATTAGCTATACCGAACTTCGTGCCTCGTACCCTTGACTACTATCATCTCATATTAAGGATAATAAGGCTATCCAGTTCGGAGTATCCCCACTTAATGATCTATAGATTTGTGGATGTATGATTGGTCTGCCGAGGGTTATGATGCCGGCATGGACATTAATATTGATTAGTTTGCCGAGGGTTATGACGCCGGCATGGACATTGATATTGTGATGTGGTACCAGGTGTGTGTGGGGTACTGAGACCGCCGGCGCTCGGACCGGGTGTGTGGATGGACGGTGATATTGATCTAGCACGTAAGACAAATGACTGGGACTTGGTTGTGGCTATGGATATTGTTGGTTGAGATAGCACGTAAGACCAATGGTTGTGGCTATGGACATTGATGGATTCTTGTACGCTCCTATTAGATGTGACGGCAGCGGTGGGTGGCTATGATCCCCATGGTTGGTGTCCATCGACAGTTGTTGGGACGACGACGATGGGCTGGCTCTGACCCCCAACGTCCTTTGTACTTCAACTGTAGACGTACCTTTGTGTGTTCATATGTATGTATATTGGATGTATGAATATTATATATTATGGATGTCGTTGTTTATTGTCTTTAATTGCCGCCGTTGATATGTTTGGATCTGAATGCGATGGTTACAAATATGGTAAGGTTACTTCCTCAGGTTACTTCCTCTGTTTACTTCTGCTATTGATAACTCTGATGTGCTTGTATGGTTTATCTGATGTCTTGATGATGATGGCTTCTCTTATCTACTTGTGATGTTGTATCAAACATCTGTTATATCAATATCTCGATTATCTTTCATGCACTACACTCTACACTGTTTTTTGTTGCACTCTGATATTCTATATTATTATCGAGATACTAATCATGCAGGTACAGCTGGGACCAGGTATGGTCTCTTCTCTATCGATTAATATAATGTATTGCCATTTAAACATGCCTATTTGCCTGGCTCTTCGAGCCTGGCCCAATCCTTGTTGTTTTCAGGTATCTTCTCTTCCGCTTTCTTTGATTGGTGGTTTGCTTGGCGGCTGATCCGTTGCTGCAGGGTTCAGAGAATGATGCAGTTGGTGCATCGTGAGGCGTCTATCATATAGATCTCTATTCTTTCCTTTTCTTGTAGCTGGCCGTGTTGGCCTAGGATTGAATAGTTAGTTTAATTACGGAAAGTACCTTGTAATCCTTTAAAGTGAAACAAAATTTTAGGGCTTTGTCCATTACTTGCTCATATAAGATTCACACTTGATTATATTATTGGATTTTCTGCATCTCTTGGGTACTTTCTCGTAGCGCCCCGAGATTCGAGGCGCCCTGATTTTGGGGCGTTACAACTCTGAATATTCGGACATAATTAAATTGTTCGGGCCTAAATCATCGTACATTGTCCTTATTTTCGGTCCTGCATGTCCGCACAGTTTTCTTATTTTTGGTTAGTCATGTCCGCAAATTTTTGTTCTTATCGGCATTGTAGTGCTGTTCAATTGTGAAATCTTCGGTACTAACATGTCGCGTAAAGGACATTCGGTCGGACATGCAAGGCCGAACAGTTCGTCTCTGACCATATCACAAGTTTTGATGAATATGCTTACCTCGACATTGCTCGAATGATCGAGAGCCATTATCTGCTTGTCCTTTCGCTCGCCCATTGCTTAAGAATGCTAGCAAAGCGAGTATCAACTTTGAATGAAATCAAGAATAAAATCGTTGCAGTCAAATAGAGAATGAGGTGAGGCCTTATACCGGGAGAGAAGAAGATGAAAGAGGGGGGAAGTAGAGAGGAGTCAATCCAGGAAGTAGAAACCTTGTCTTCCTGATGCAGTCTTCACGTTCATTTAAACTGAAAAGGAGGGAAGCAAGTAGAAAGGAGTGATGATTGCAGGAAGATTGTAAGCTGAGGAACCCTTCTCATCTTTTGATTTAGAGGGAAAACGCAGTGTGTAGATAGCAATAGAACCCTTCTCATATCAAATCAAGTAGACTCTGAGAGGGGTTAAGTTCAGTCATTTTGGTAAATTTACAAGTGGGCATTTTAGTCTCAATTTACTGTAGTGTGTAGAGAGCAAATCCCAGTGTGCAGGTAGCAGCACTCTATTTATTTTTCTACTACGATCATAAAAGAGAGGATGATGCACACTTTTATCACTACACACCTAACAAATAACATATAAGATGTGTGCCCCACTTAATATATAGATATCTAATATATCTAATCTAATCTAATCTCTAATCTAATTTAATCTAATCTAATATCTATCTACTATATATATTATAATTACACCTTTGTGGGGCCCACCCCAAATATTATAATACAAACTTTTTCACTACACCATTGTGGGGCCCACCCCCAAATATTATAATATAATATAATAATATATTTATTATTAGAATCTATCTATCTAATTCTATCTATCCACTATTATAAAAGAAGAGAGATTGCAAACTTTTTTCACTACACCATTGTGGGGCCCACCCCCAAATATTATAATATAATATAATAATATATTATTATGAGAAATTATAAATTTCATTACACCTTTGTGGGGCCCACCCCCAAATATTAGAATATAATATAATAATATATTATTATGAGAAAGGGCCCCAAATATTATAATGCAAGCGTTTTCACTGCACCATTGTGGGCCCCACCCCCTAAATATTATAATATAATATAATCAATTGCAAACTTTTTCATTACACCTTTGTGGGACCCACCCCCAAATATTATAGTGCAAACTTCTTCACTACACTATTGTGGGGCCCACCCCCAAATATTATAGTATAATATAATAATATATTATTATGAGAAAGGCCCCCAGATATTATAATGCAAACTTTTTCATTACACCATTGTGGGGCCCACCCCCAAATATTATAATATAATATAATCATATATTATTATGAGAAATTATAAATTTCTTCACTACACCATTGTGAGGCCCAACCCTCAAATCGATCTCTATCTCTATCTATATCTATATCTATATCTATATCTATACTATATATATCTTCTATTTTCTATCTTCTATCTTTTATCTTTTATCTTCTATCTTTCTATCTACTATTATAAAAGAGAGCAAGATAAACAACTTTTTACTTTTTTTTCACTACACACTTGCCCAATAAAATGCAAGATGTGGTCCCCACTTAGATATAATAATATAATCTATATATTATTATTACCCTCCTAAAAGAGAAGAACTTGGGCCCCACTTATATAATAATAATAAGATTATAAAAGAGAAGAACTTGTGTGGGCCCCACCTATATAATAACTAGAAATATCCCGTGCCTGAAGGCACGGCGCACCACGTTCTGAGCACAACTAAGTCTAATTACTCTTCTTTTGACCACCTAACAACTAACCTGAATTTTGCGAGAATATTTTTCTTAAATAATAATTGGTTAAATCTAATAATATTTTACGAGTCCAGACCATACAAAAGAAGTTTTTTTTTTTTTTTGCTTTTGACACCTTTTTTATCAATGACAGAACAATAAGAAAGTAAACACTGTTGCTTTTCTTTTAAATGAATAAGGGATGGCAATACCTGTAAATAACTCAAACTTGCTGCATCTTTTTGCGCCGTACAAACTTGCTTTTCTTTTAAATGAAGAAGGGAGCCAATACCTGTAAATAACTCTAACGTTTAGCCCCTTTTTTCATTCTCCTCTTAAATGCAAGGGTCCAAAATATTCCTAGGATTTATGTACATAAATCCAAGGGTCCAAAATATGGGGAATTCAAAAAATGAGCTCCCTTATTATATAGATAATATAATCTATATATTATTATTATTATTTCTCTATATCTATCTCTATATCTATATTCATACCCTTATATAAAAGAGAGTAAAGTGTAGTACTTTTTCACTACACACATGCCCAATAAAATACAAGATGTGGGCCCCACTTAGTATTCTTTATCTCTATCTCTATCTCTATCTATCTATATCTATACTCTTATAATAAAAGAGAACAAAATGATAATGCTTTTCACTACACACCATGGCCCACTTATAATCTCTACTCTTATAAAAGAGAACAAAATGACAATGTTTTTCACTACACATTTGATGTTCCTTCAGTTGTATATTATTTATTATGGGCTAAAAAAAAGGTATAGGGACCTCCAAAACTTATAAGCACATCCCATATATACAAGTACTACGTTTTCATTATTGCTTTATGTTTATTTTTTTTTCTTTTTTCTTTTTAGAAGAAGTAACAACTGACAAAACATCATAAATAAGAAAGTGAAATGTACAAACTTAAACTCATTTTATGTCCACCCTGTTTTTTTCTCTCTTTTAATGAAAGTTACCATGAAAAAAAAATTAAATATTATTTTCCCTTTTGCTTCATGTGTTTGTATTTTATTTAGTTAGAATAATTGAGTTTCCAATCTGACATAATAATTGTATTGATCTTGATTTATACCCCTGTGAGACCCCGACCCCCAATCCCTTTGTTTAGTATTGTTTTAATCGCGGTTTAACTTGTTAAGTGAGATTTGATTTAGTTTGACCTTGTTTTTGAGTTTGACTAGATCTTTCCATAGCCTTTGAGATTTTGAAGACCGTTGACTTTAGTTTGACCCGGTCTTTGTAAAATATATTTTTGTGAGAAATTATTCTTGTTTTGGAAAAATTACAAATTTTGCTCCTTTTGACTCATTTTATTGAGTTGAACAACTTTCATGTTTTGACCATTTTGATTTGATGCTCAAAAATTGCGTTTTTCGAGAAAAATGGGCAAAAATGACATTTTCACTAAATCTGTCCATAAATTTCGAAAATTTCAGAATTTGGGAAAAATATACTTTTTGGAAAGTAGAAATTTCGCTGATCGTTTTTGTCTTCTTCGTCGTTTTCATTTGAGACCCGCAAATGATAGATTTGACCCTTGTAAGTTGGGGCCCATGGGGCCCAGCCCATTTATCCCTTATAAAACCAATGGGTTCTCTTCTTTCCCTCATTCTTCTTCTTTTCCTGCAACAAAGGGGGAGTTAGGGTTTCTCCCAGCCATCTTTCTCTCTCCTCTTGGAAACCCCTCTTCTTGGATGCTAAAGGGAGATTTGATCTCCCCATCTTCTTCCTCCCTCTCCAAGCTTTCCAAAGATGCCTTTTTCAAGGATTTTGAGCTAGAGCAAGGCTCTCATCCAAGCCCTTCTTCTTGTTTGGAACACCCAAAGGTTAGCAATGGTTTTCTTTTCATGAGATCTTGGTTTTTCAAACCTCTTGGAGTATTTCTCTCATTTATGCAATGGGTTTTCATGGAGTTTTGAAAATGGATTTGTTTTCTAGGGTTTACTCATGAGCCATTTTGGGGGTTTTGTGATTTTGGGAGCTTGAGACCCTAGAGCATGGTTTGAAGAGCATCTTAGCCTTCATTGAGGCTTGAGGCAAGTGGAATTTTCAATTAATATGATGATTCATCTCATTTAGTTTCATTTCATGGCTTCTTCTTATTTTGTTTTAATTCTTCATGGTTTATGGATTTACTTTGAATAAATGAAGCAATGTTTTGTTGATTTTCTCTTATGCTATTGCTTATAATGTATTGGAGGTTGGTTTCACTTTAGTTAATTTGAAGATTTTGCTTTCTTTGTGTTAAGAGTGGTGTTCAAAGAATGGAGGGAAAAAGGCTTGATTTAAAAGTGTTTGTTTGGCTAATTAGATTGCTAATGGTTGGGGATTTGATGAGTTTGGAAGGTCAAGGAAGGGCCCAAATGATTTAGGGAATTTGTATGAAGGATTAGGAATCAAAAAGAATAAAAAAAGATGGAAAAAAGGGGAGAAAACACCCCACGGGCCGGACTGGACAGAGCCCAGTCCTCGAGCGACTCAGTGGGCCTCGAGCGGACCAGGTTCTGCCTGGCTCGCTCGAGCGACCCACTGGGTAGCTCGAGCGACCCAGGCTCTGTCTGGGCTTCGCTCGAGCGGGCCTGGGTTCGCTCGAGCGAGCCCAGCCCAGCCTGGGGGCCTGTTTCAGGTGGAATTCTGGGCCCGTTTTAAGACAGTTTTTGGGCCTGTTCTTGGGGTTTCTTTGGGCCTATTTCTTGGACCATTCAAGTCAGTTTTTGGGCCATTTCAAGACCTGATATTGGGTCATTTTAGGGCCTGATATTGGACTGTTTTAAGCCATGTTTTGTGGGCCTGTTCAAGGTTAGTTTTGGGCTGATTTAAAACCTGTTTTGTGGGCCTGTTCAAAGTTAGTTTTGGGTTGATTTAAAACCTGTTTTGTGGGCCTGTTCAAGGTTAGTTTTGGGCTGATTTAAAACCTGTTTTGTGGGCCTGTTCAAGGTTAGATTTTGGGCTGATTTAAAACCTGTTTTGTGGGCCATTCAAGGTTAGCTTTTGGGCTGTTTTAAAACCTGTTTTGTGGGCCATTCAAAGTTAGTTTTGGGCTGTTTTTAAGGGCTGTTTGGGCCATGTTTAAAGGGATGTTTTGGATAAATGAGTGCACTGTTTTGGGCTCGGTTCAAGGCCAGCTATAGGCCTGTTTTAAAGAGATTTGGGATTACTTGTGATGTTTGGAAAATTGTGAAATGGGAATGGGAATGAGGTGAGAATGAGCATATGTGAAATTATCCGGGAACCCTTCAAGTCTCAATACGCACTTTATCATTTAAATATTATGGATTTTCATTGGCATCAAACACACTCTTTATTAATCAATGTTTAAAGGTTAAATGTGTATTGGGATGGTTCTTTGGTAAACTAATTTAAATAGCATCGGTGATTTGTTATAAAATCATGTGGTTTCCCATGTTCGAAAGGGTTGATCGTATGATTTTATACAAATCACTTTGATGTGTATTTGAACGGTTTACCATGGATATTCGTATGTTTTCTCCGATTCGATTTGAAAAGAGATTGGAGTATGTTCGTCACATTCGGGATTTCTTCGATGAGACTATTGTTTTGATAAGGCTAGTATTTGAAAATAAAAACCTCGAGGCAAGACGGGGCCAGAGCTTTGTAGTGCGAGCCCATGAGCCAAAGAGGCTATGATTTCGAAAATAAAACCTCGAGGCAAGACGGGGCCAGAGCTATGTGGTGTGAGCCCCTGAGCCAAAGGGACTAGTATTATGGTTTGATTCGTATCGGTTCGAGTTTTGAAAACTAAAGGCACCACTAGGCTTAGGTCACCTTGTCGGGCTGATCACCCGCTTGGGATCTTTAATCTGTCCGCCAGCTGCAGCTTGGATTCTGTCTGTACCGACCATGGCAACGGTTTTATCTGCCGGTCCCATTTGTATGGCTACGGTTCTGATTTTTGATCTGCCGGTCCCATTTGTATGGCTACGGTTCTGATCCTATTTCTAGTACCACGTTCAGTGGCTACGTTTCTGTCTGCTCTTGTTACTTCGGTAATAGGAGAATATAGCTATGTGTGGTTGCCAATGTTTTACCTGCATATTACTTTGTTTTATGGTTCTTGTTGTTTTTACTCTTCATGCTTTAAATTGATTAATGTTTATGATGTCGATCATTTATCATATTATTGCTATTATTCGGGATTTGAAATGTATTTCCAACTATTAAATGCTTTATGCGGGCTACTATCTTTCGAGACATTCGTACTTCTGAGATTGTTCTTTTATTGCTTTGATATTTATGTTCGGTCTTTCGATCGTTTCATCGTGATTTATTGTCATTATTGTCTAGACTCCTTATTCGGTTTTACGATGATTTCATCAGGTTTTATGTATGTTCTTTTGTTTCATATTACTTGATTATTTGCTTGCCAGACCGTCGTGTCTGACCCTTGTTTGTTTGGTGCTAGATTCCGCTCTTTTTGTTTTTAGGTGTTTGATCAGAGGAGGCGGTGGGACCGCTGGTCTGACATGAGAGGCTGCCCATTGATATCATCTAGATGTCAAGCTTGGCAACGGAGTTCGTAAAATCACTTGGGGTAGTATTCTGTCTAGTTGGATTTTTTTGTATGGCTTTGTAGCCTTTTTCTTTGGGTTTGTAATTAAGACATTTGTTAATTGTAATTTGAACATGTGGGAATTAATTAGTCTTGTTACTACCAGCTCAGTGTGTTCTGATATATGATTTATGCCAGTCCGCTTATATGATGGCTTTATGGAATTGGTTGCGTGCGACACGGAACCCGATGGCCACGGATTCCGGGTCGTAACACCATGTGTAGCTTCCGCGAAAATACACTCTGATTGTGATGGAATTTGTTTATCCTCATTCACGTGGATCTTGGGAAACATAACAAAAAGTTTCAAATTATCCCAAAATTTCGCACCCCGAGGTCGGATCACTGCAGGGCCCGGTTTCGGGGCGTGACAGGTTTGGTATCAGAGCTGGTTAGTTTCTAGGAAATAAAATACTCTAGAGACATTAAGACGTGTGGTGAGGATTCGTTAGATTGTGTCGATTTGTTTTCTCGTGTCTTTGTTTCTTTGGATTTGAGTCGGCTTTTCTTTCAGTTCGGGAGATTTTGCTTGTCTTTTCTTTTAGTTCTGTTGTTAGGAGATTTGGATGACCAAATTTCCTCCTTAGTGGTGGAGAATTTAAAGTCTCCATACCCTTGTTCGGTGTCTTTTGTCTGTGTTTGTGTCGGAGACTGAGAACCTCGTGGACTTAGTATGTTGTTTTCGGAGAACATCGGCAGACTTTCAGCCTTCAGCATCTCCGTTGTGGTTAATGAGAGAAGACATGTGCATTTGCCAGCTAAAGTAGGACTTGAGCAGCTTTTGAAGATCCCCTTTTTGCTAATCAAGGATCGTCATGCAGCGTACCGAAGTAAGTAAATGTGATTTTTGGGTGAACTCAGACCATCTTTCCAAGATGAAGGACTGCAAGAGGCGTATTAGCTATTGATTTTATGAAGAGAGAAGTGATTCTTAGTTAGTAAGGTTGGAAGCTAGAGCTAGAAACTCAGGGATTTCCCCGGATTCGACGAGCCTTGTCATAGTTTTGGTTAAGAATTCCCGTGACTTGCAGCTTAGCCAGTGTAGTTCTTCAGAGATAATATCAAGTGAATGGTTCGTTGTGGTCAAGATAACTTTTGGCAGCAGAAGAAACCCTGTGAATTTTACCGACTTACAGGGTATTGGATTGGACAACATGCAGATGCAAGGGAATACCTTAGTTATTGTGATGTCCTTTTTCTCAATAAGAATGATTTTCATGATGTTTTCATCTTTTGTTACATTTTTTCTTAATGACTATGATTTATCCTTGCAGAGTTTAAACAATGGATTTATGTTTCTTCTTTAAGGCTATTTTGAAATAAACTATATTATCATACTCTTTTCAGGAGTCACATGATTTTGTTTTCATAAGGTTTTGTGTTTCGAATTTTTGTTTAATCTTCTTAAGATATTATTTTACAATGATCTTGAAATTTTGCTCTTGTTTTAATTTTCTTAAAAGTTGACATCTACATTTCAAAACCTTAACGATTTCAAAATTTTGTATATGTTTGGCTGGAAATTGATTTCAATAAAATTTAATGTATGGTCATATTAAATGAATTTGATTTATTTTTGAAAATCCTAATTTGAGATTGTTGAGTATTTCAATCATTTGTTGGGTTATGAAAATATGAATTTCAAAACGAATAATGTTGTTCCATATTCAAATTTTGATAAACCTTATTTATTAAGTTTTATTTGATAATTTGGAAGTTCAGCTTCTACTATGTTTTAAAATGATGAGATTTAACTAAGTAATTATTTTAGTCCCTATGTTTAAAATTTTAAGATTTGTTTTGCATTGATTGGAGTGAGTGGTATTGGCTTATGATTGGAGCTTGGAAGTGTAAGAATTGAAGGGTTGATAGATGTCAGGACGTGTATTGGTTCAGTTGGAAACAAAGTTGGATCTATGAGAGAGTAGACATCATTCAAGACTTGAATTGAAAGTTTCCGTCCTTCAGGGATTGATGCCAGCTAGGCAGATCTATTTTTGTTGATAACACAGTATCAGGTAAGGGATCAAGAGCAGCAAGTAAATAGAATCAGATGTGGGCAAGAATTCAGAGTACATCACAGAAAGATTAGAATTTGGAGTTGTGATTTCGGAATGAAGAAGGATTGACGGTATTCTTAGAAGCCAGAGTCTGAATGGTACAGTATAAGTAGGAATACGAAATTCCAGAATTTTACGGGATGAGGATTTTTCAGTGAAAACATGTCTGCGATCACATCTTCGTACAAGCGTCGGGAGCACCGTGTACCGCTTTGAAGGACGTAAGGCACAGAATTCCAAGGTGATGGAAAGAGGCAGAATTTGCAGTTTCTTAGACCGACAGTGACTGATGAGTTAAGTAAAAGAAATGATCCAGTGCAGGAACGACAGATGACACCAAGGATGGCTAGAAGGATTATTGAACTCTAGTTTGGTCAGAGGAGTATGTTTTGAACAGATATGTGGAACAGTGTGAAGCCTTCAACCGAATCAGAATGTGGTCGACCGTGCATCTCAACGTCGGGTTTGATCAGAGAGTATCTCAGTTCCCGAGGTTCAGTGTAGGGTGTCAGTGTTTTCGTTTGCATTTTGGGGGTTTTTGATTTTGATGTGGTTTAGACCATTTGAAGGACCAAATGGGTTCTAAGGGGGGGAGGATGTGAGACCCCGACCCCCAATCCCTTTGTTTAGTATTGTTTTAATCGCGGTTTAACTTGTTAAGTGAGATTTGATTTAGTTTGACCTTGTTTTTGAGTTTGACTAGATCTTTCCATAGCCTTTGAGATTTTGAAGACCGTTGACTTTAGTTTGACCCGGTCTTTGTAAAATATATTTTTGTGAGAAATTATTCTTGTTTTGGAAAAATTACAAATTTTGCTCCTTTTGACTCATTTTATTGAGTTGAACAACTTTCATGTTTTGACCATTTTGATTTGATGCTCAAAAATTGCGTTTTTTCGAGAAAAATGGGCAAAAATGACATTTTCACTAAATCTGTCCATAAATTTCGAAAATTTCAGAATTTGGGGAAAATATACTTTTTGGAAAGTAGAAATTTCGCTGATCGTTTTTGTCTTCTTCGTCGTTTTCATTTGAGACCCGCAAATGATAGATTTGACCCTTGTAAGTTGGGGCCCATGGGGCCCAGCCCATTTATCCCTTATAAAACCAATGGGTTCTCTTCTTTCCCTCATTCTTCTTCTTTTCCTGCAACAAAGGGGGAGTTAGGGTTTCTCCCAGCCATCTTTCTCTCTCCTCTTGGAAACCCCTCTTCTTGGATGCTAAAGGGAGATTTGATCTCCCCATCTTCTTCCTCCCTCTCCAAGCTTTCCAAAGATGCCTTTTTCAAGGATTTTGAGCTAGAGCAAGGCTCTCATCCAAGCCCTTCTTCTTGTTTGGAACACCCAAAGGTTAGCAATGGTTTTCTTTTCATGAGATCTTGGTTTTTCAAACCTCTTGGAGTATTTCTCTCATTTATGCAATGGGTTTTCATGGAGTTTTGAAAATGGATTTGTTTTCTAGGGTTTACTCATGAGCCATTTTGGGGGTTTTGTGATTTTGGGAGCTTGAGACCCTAGAGCATGGTTTGAAGAGCATCTTAGCCTTCATTGAGGCTTGAGGCAAGTGGAATTTTCAATTAATATGATGATTCATCTCATTTAGTTTCATTTCATGGCTTCTTCTTATTTTGTTTTAATTCTTCATGGTTTATGGATTTACTTTGAATAAATGAAGCAATGTTTTGTTGATTTTCTCTTATGCTATTGCTTATAATGTATTGGAGGTTGGTTTCACTTTAGTTAATTTGAAGATTTTGCTTTCTTTGTGTTAAGAGTGGTGTTCAAAGAATGGAGGGAAAAAGGCTTGATTTAAAAGTGTTTGTTTGGCTAATTAGATTGCTAATGGTTGGGGATTTGATGAGTTTGGAAGGTCAAGGAAGGGCCCAAATGATTTAGGGAATTTGTATGAAGGATTAGGAATAAAAAAGAATCAAAAAAGATGGAAAAAAGGGGAGAAAACACCCCACGGGCCGGACTGGACAGAGCCCAGTCCGCTCGAGCGAACCAGGTTCTGCCTGGCTCGCTCGAGCGACCCACTGGGTAGCTCGAGCGACCCAGGCTCTGTCTGGGCTTCGCTCGAGCGGGCCTGGGTTCGCTCGAGCGAGCCCAGCCCAGCCTGGGGGCCTGTTTCAGGTGGAATTCTGGGCCCGTTTTAAGACAGTTTTTGGGCCTGTTCTTGGGGTTTCTTTGGGCCTATTTCTTGGACCATTCAAGTCAGTTTTTGGGCCATTTCAAGACCTGATATTGGGTCATTTTAGGGCCTGATATTGGACTGTTTTAAGCCATGTTTTGTGGGCCTGTTCAAGGTTAGTTTTGGGCTGATTTAAAACCTGTTTTGTGGGCCTGTTCAAAGTTAGTTTTGGGCTGATTTAAAACCTGTTTTGTGGGCCTGTTCAAGGTTAGTTTTGGGCTGATTTAAAACCTGTTTTGTGGGCCTGTTCAAGGTTAGATTTTGGGCTGATTTAAAACCTGTTTTGTGGGCCATTCAAGGTTAGCTTTTGGGCTGTTTTAAAACCTGTTTTGTGGGCCATTCAAAGTTAGTTTTGGGCTGTTTTTAAGGGCTGTTTGGGCCATGTTTAAAGGGCTGTTTTGGATAAATGAGTGCACTGTTTTGGGCTCGGTTCAAGGCCAGCTATAGGCCTGTTTTAAAGAGATTTGGGATTACTTGTGATGTTTGGAAAATTGTGAAATGGGAATGGGAATGAGGTGAGAATGAGCATATGTGAAATTATCCGGGAACCCTTCAAGTCTCAATACGCACTTTATCATTTAAATATTATGGATTTTCATTGGCATCAAACGCACTCTTTATTAATCAATGTTTAAAGGTTAAATGTGTATTGGGATGGTTCTTTGGTAAGTCATTAAGTCATTCTCCACTATCCATTACATTTCAAGTCATAGAATGTATTTGCATTTGTATTCTTTGGTAAACTAATTTAAATAGCATCGGTGATTTGTTATAAAATCATGTGGTTTCCCATGTTCGAAAGGGTTGATCGTATGATTTTATACAAATCACTTTGATGTGTATTTGAACGGTTTACCATGGATATTCGTATGTTTTCTCCGATTCGATTTGAAAAGAGATTGGAGTATGTTCGTCACATTCGGGATTTCTTCGATGAGACTATTGTTTTGATAAGGCTAGTATTTGAAAATAAAAACCTCGAGGCAAGACGGGGCCAGAGCTTTGTAGTGCGAGCCCATGAGCCAAAGAGGCTATGATTTCGAAAATAAAACCTCGAGGCAAGACGGGGCCAGAGCTATGTGGTGTGAGCCCCTGAGCCAAAGGGACTAGTATTATGGTTTGATTCGTATCGGTTCGAGTTTTGAAAACTAAAGGCACCACTAGGCTTAGGTCACCTTGTCGGGCTGATCACCCGGCTTGGGATCTTTAATCTGTCCGCCAGCTGCAGCTTGGATTCTGTCTGTACCGACCATGGCAACGGTTTTATCTGCCGGTCCCATTTGTATGGCTACGGTTCTGATTTTTGATCTGCCGGTCCCATTTGTATGGCTACGGTTCTGATCCTATTTCTAGTACCACGTTCAGTGGCTACGTTTCTGTCTGCTCTTGTTACTTCGGTAATAGGAGAATATAGCTATGTGTGGTTGCCAATGTTTTACCTGCATATTACTTTGTTTTATGGTTCTTGTTGTTTTTACTCTTCATGCTTTAAATTGATTAATGTTTATGATGTCGATCATTTATCATATTATTGCTATTATTCGGGATTTGAAATGTATTTCCAACTATTAAATGCTTTATGCGGGCTACTATCTTTCGAGACATTCGTACTTCTGAGATTGTTCTTTTATTGCTTTGATATTTATGTTCGGTCTTTCGATCGTTTCATCGTGATTTATTGTCATTATTGTCTAGACTCCTTATTCGGTTTTACGATGATTTCATCAGGTTTTATGTATGTTCTTTTGTTTCATATTACTTGATTATTTGCTTGCCAGACCGTCGTGTCTGACCCTTGTTTGTTTGGTGCCAGATTCCGCTCTTTTTGTTTTTAGGTGTTTGATCAGAGGAGGCGGTGGGACCGCCGGTCTGACGTGAGAGGCTGCCCATTGATATCATCTAGATGTCAAGCTTGGCAACGGAGTTCGTAAAATCACTTGGGGTAGTATTCTGTCTAGTTGGATTTTTTTATATGGCTTTGTAGCCTTTTTCTTTGGGTTTGTAATTAAGACATTTGTTAATTGTAATTTGAACATGTGGGAATTAATTAGTCTTATTACTACCAGCTCAGTGTGTTCTGATATATGATTTATGCCAGTCCGCTTATATGATGGCTTTATGGAATTGGTTGCGTGCGACACGGAACCCGATGGCCACGGATTCCGGGTCGTAACACCATGTGTAGCTTCCGCGAAAATACACTCTGATTGTGATGGAATTTGTTTATCCTCATTCACGCGGATCTTGGGAAACATAACAAAAAGTTTCAAATTATCCCAAAATTTCGCACCCCGAGGTCGGATCACTGCAGGGCCCGGTTTCGGGGCGTGACAACCCCTGTTAGAAGAATAATCAGAAGTTGGATAATGTGTAACTACTGCTAAATATTGGTTCTCTTCTAATATTAGTGATTGCTAAAGATAATTTCATAAATGCAATTTAGTGGTAGGTCTTATTGATTACTTTCGTAAAATTGTTGTTGTTCTGTATAATTTTTAGTTTCTTAATATACAACTTTTGTGAATTTTTTTTATTATAAAAGGGCATTTCAAGGGCATGAATATATTTATTTATTATTTCTCTTACTCATGAGGTTTAAATTGAAAAACTTTGATAATTTTCTAATACATTTATTTATTTCATCATTGCAAGCTTCTTCTTATTCTTTTCATATATTTCAATGAAGCATCGTGCGTTTCCTTAAAAAAAAAAACGAGAATCTCATAGAAACACTACACCATTTCAGGGCTTTTACAGCGCGCCATGCGCGCCGCAAATGTAAGTTTACGGCTCACGGGAGTCGTGCCGTAAAAGGTTCGATGTAATTACAGCGTGCATATACAAGCCGTAAGTAGGATCAATGCACGCCGAAAATGATGCTGTTAGGACTGTTTGGACCAGATTTATGGCCTACTAAGCAGGCCATAAATACTAAACTTTTACGACGCAAACTGAGTACCGTTAAAGCATTGGTGTGCTTAAGTTTATGGCACACATAGTACGCCTTGAATACTTAAAACGAAAAATGTTTTACACAGCTTGCATTTGTGGGCTGTAGATGGGTTGTGTACAATCTGATTAATGGCTCCAAATGCAAGCCGTAATTAAGTATATGTTTTTACGACTTGTAAATGCAGGCCATTAAAGAATTGGCGAGTTTTAATTTACGGCTCGCAAGACGCGCCTTAATTATTTTTTTTATAAAAAATTTTAATTGTTTTTTAATTAAAAAAATTAAATTAGGGTCAATCAAGGTCACTACCAGTGAGACCAAATGCAAGAGACATAGTGGTGACGAAGATGAATTCATGTGTAATTCAATTAAAAAAATAAAACCAGTTAAAAGTGCTATATAGAGTGTAGACATCTTGCTCTTTACTGTTGCCTATCTCGGTCCTGCAGATTCAAGCTCCACAATTACTGTCGAGCACCACTAACATAACTGCAGCATATATCTTATACCAGGTGAGCAATCATTTTGTGCTTTCTAAAATACTAGTTCCTCTACCACAAGCAACAGTGCAAAAATAAAGTTTAGATAATCAAAATCTGCCTCAAAATTAGAACCAAAGTAACCACGAAAATGATGAGTGTAAACGTACACTAAAAATTAGAATCTGCCAAGATCAAACCAATAAACCCAAAAAAAAAAAAAAGGAACGAAAGAAATCTCATGGGCCTTTTTCCATATTTCATATGCAAAATTAGTTTCCTTACAAACTATAATTTTCATAGGGAATTTTCTGAGTGTCACACAATAGTAAAACAATCACATCTTTTCTCTCAACCCAAAATTCAATTTCTGTGTTTAGTACCATGATAGTAAGCAATCCAGAACTCATGATTCCTGTAACAGTGAAAAAAGGCAAACAATCTAGGTAAGTTAGAAATACTTATATTATGATAAGAAGCATTCTCACCAATTTCATATGTAAAAAAAAAACAATAGTGAGCACACACACCTCTTTATGTCTTCTACTGCCAATTTCTTATTAACAAGATAACTCATCATTGGTGAAACTAGCACGGATCACAAAACATTAAATAAAAGTAAATTACCATGAATCAACTAGATTTGCACTCTAGATCGTACAGTGACAGATACCATTACCATAAATAGCATGAGTGGAGAAATTGAAACTACAAAATAGATCCCAAGTAGATGTATGAGGTTTCAATCAAGATAATGATGATTATTCAGTACTATCACTTAATGAATTCCACACAAGCTAGCGCTTCAGATAACAAAAACAAATACAAAGTACTTACACACAAACAATGACCCCATAGAAAAACTCTAAAGGTGAGAAGCCATGATATCTTTCTTTCTCCCCATCGAGAGGTTTTCTTCCAATTTCCCCCATTCTCCCTCAACGAGCAAATCCAAAGGAGATGATGGGGGTGTGTATCCAAGTGGCTTGGATACACCCGGCCTCTTTCTTGATCTGTGCAACAAGACTTGAACTAGAGCAGAATGTCCAATAATATGATACTAACCACTATCGGCAAAATCTTAGCTAGAAAACCCACAACTGTCGGAATTATTAGCAAAGTTGATATCCAAGCCATATATCTACTGCAACCACATTATAAACAAACTAACTGGACACTAATATAAGATAGAAAAAAAAAAACAAAAAAAACAAAAAACAGCAACCTCATTATACACCCGGCCTCTTAAAGTAGAAAGCAATAAACAGAGATCATTTTCAAGCATTACCAAATACAAGATTGAACCCAAAAAAAAAAAGTAACAGAAGCTCATAATAAGGCATGTAACATACCAACAACGTTCAATCTCATTCAATCTGAAAGTTCCAGCTTACAATTACTTGTGGACATGCTTTGCACTTCCACCAAATCAGAAACTAAATGAATTATAAGCAATAAGAAACTCAATCTGAGTTCATGCAGACCTGCACACGGAAGTGGTTTACCAACAGTACCCTCCTTACGATTTCCTCTTAAAGGAATAGATAATGCCATGATAAACTGCAACAACATCAATCCAAAAATAATCAATATGAGAGTACTCTTTGAGTATGTAGTTACGAAAAACTATATAAGTAGCCAGAGAACTCTTTAAGTAGATAGTTAAGAAAAACCATTTAAGTAGCCTTGCAAATTAGAAGGTGAACTTCAACTAGATTCACACCTCAGTCATGCCATAGCGCTCCCAAAGGTGATGGCCTGTTATGCTTTCCCATTGTTTCATAAGCAGGATAGGGAAGTGCTGATGAACCACACATCTGGAAAGATGAATAAACAAGGTTACATTAAAAGCCAAATTTTCAGTTCTGTAATAATTGGAATTAATTACTTGTCTAGGGTCCATTTTAAAATACACAGCACCAGTAGCTGTAGCATTTCTTTTTATCAGTAATGCAAAAGGTTACATTAAAAGTTTAAAACATGATGTCAAGCACATGCTTCTGGTATATGTGTTATACTGTTACACCCACTAATAGTGTCAATCAATACATCAAGACATTTAACATCTAATTGGAATTTTCAACCCCCTCTTTAAACTGTTACACCTAGCTTATAAATTTTTGAACTGGACCTTCTATAAATTGATTCCAGTCATAAAATTATTAAGTAGCACATCAATCCCATAGATTTTATTCACAAATGAGTGACTCGGCATTAACTTGTGATATAGGAGAGCAAAGTGAGATATTATACTTTGTCTCACTAAATTTTCTGGTTCTCTTTAGAAAAATTTAGAGTTAAAGACTCTATCACTACAACTATAAGCCCATAAAATGAATAGAATGACTAAAACTCAACACACTTAAAAGTTGTTCAATAAGAACTATTGACAAAGTCTACATGAACTTTCGGTGTTCAATACATGTTCACATTTACCTGGTTGGGCATGGGCAAAATAACAAAGTTCCATGATCTAGTGTTTTCAGTAGTCTAGAGTGCCAATTTTTTATTTTTTTTGCTCCCTGACCTCTAGGTTTAAATAAAAACACAGGGCTTGATACAATCATACAAGATACATATCCCCACACAATAAGTATCAGTTAACAGCTACCATGGTCGATTTTTTCAAAGGCTTGTTATTGAGGCATATTTACAAGTTCAAGCAACAAAATAGATAATTCCATTTATTTCACCATCACACCCTGGAAACAAATCCTAAGCATAGAGAACGAAAACCACACCTCTGCCTTGAGATCCCTATCATCAGCATTGTAGTTACATTGCAAACCATTCTTTTCCTCATCCTTGCATGGAGAACCTAGCTCTTCAACAATAAAACCCATCATGCATTATGCAATTCTAGATTATTAGAAAAGCATTTTACCTTCCAATGAGAATAAAGATGAGAGCTGATTTCTCGATACCAAATGATCGTGATGAAAGGGGGAATTACACGGCCAAAACCGAACCCAAGATCCCAATTTCAGCAACATTTCACAAACCAAAAAAAGAAAAAAGAAAAGAAAAGAAAAGAGAGAATGGAAAATGGAAGAAAGGGGCAGGATTCACATACCTGGGCGAGTAAAGACCTGAGCACTGCTCCTCGTCCAATCCACCTCCTTTCCCTCTCTCGCTCTCTCTCCTCCCTCCTCTTATCTGCTTTCACTCTCCCTACTCTCCCCTGCGCCTCACCTGAAAAAGCAAAAGAAAGAAAGAAAAGAAAGAGAGGGAAAGAGGAATGAAAAATGAAAAGGGGGAAAGTACCCCAGGAAATAGAAAGAGAGGGCCACGCGAAAAGGAATCGTTGGAGGATCGACTCAGTCTCCTCCTCTCGCCTGAAAGTTCCAAATGCTAGGTTATCCTCACTGGAGGCGGCCTCGCTGTCGGTCTCGGAGGCGTAGTCGTCGTCGGCTCACGGGAGGGCATAGTGCAGAGCAAGAGGGAGAGGGAGAGGGGGAGAGAGAGAAATAGAGCGATAGAGAGGGAGAGGGAGAGAGAAATAGAGCGATAGAAAGGGAGAGGGAGAGGGCAAAGCTAGCGCGGGAGCAGGGGAAAAAAAGGGGGGAAGGGAAACTAAATGAAAAATGGGCTTCGGCGGGGGTACGTTAAAAGGGCTTTAGCGACCGCCTATGAGCCCAGTTGCGACCGCCACCAGTGGTCGCCCGCTTTCTGCTGCGCCAAAGCCAGTTTTTCTAGTAGTGATTACACAGATTCAGATTTCTCTTACTTAATGGCGTAAGAGATTTTATTAAGAGCTGCAAAATTAGGTGGAATTAGAAAGTACATCTACAAGTATAAAGGAAATAGAGTTTATGATAAACTTGAGAGAATACTTTCAAGTCACAGTTCTACTTTTTAGTTTGCTCACTCTTAAAATCTGATTGTCTAATTTATACCCAAGGCTTGTTCAACAAATTTATGCATATTCCTATCATATAGGATAGAAAAATGATTTGATTTTCAATACAACTCAAACAAAAAGAGAAGCAAAAGAATGATTAAGAAAAATAATAAAGCCCATAACCCAAACATTTGATCAGAAAATCTCAGTTCAATAGAAACTATGTCAGGTCGCAAAACATCATCAATATCTGAAGCTCAATTCAGCTTATTAAACTCCACATAAACCCAATCTAGTAATAACTTTCAATCAGGAAAATAAATTGAGATCAAATTTACACAAAGAAAACAGATTCCCTCACCCTTTCGCATAAGCATAATCCCCACCAACTTGCAGCAGGAAGTAAACACTATTTCCATCATGCAAAGCCTACAAAAACAAGATAGAAAAAGGCTCATTTGGTATCTTTAAAAAAAATTAAACAAGAACAAAACAAAGAAAGAAACAAAAATCACTCTTCACAATCAGAACCAATCAAAGAATAATCAAACAAATCATTATTTCACTCTAAAGCCTACAATCCCCTCATCAAAGTTAATATCAGCAAAAACCCATAGAACCACCACCCAAATAAATAGCACTTAGAATGTAAAAGGCTACATCAAGTCAACAGTGTTGAGCATTTGAAACTCAATTGTAGTGTAATAAAACAGAACAGGTGGTGTACTCTTGGGGAATAATAGTCCTTTCACAGAAATTAATTATGGAGAGCCTTCTTGGGTATTTACAAAAGCAGCTAAACTACAAAGGCCATTGTCATTCAAAGGTTAGAAAAACATAAACCCATGAGAATCACATATTCACATGTATCATTTGGAGTGGCCACATGCTCTGGAACCACACTCAAGAAAAAGAACTATGGAAAACAAGAACCAATCACCAAATACTTACTATTGTTTTATAGAAGAGGGAAGGCTACCTCCAGAAATATTTGGGTGGGTGCCTGAGATTTCTCAAAGTCCCTCAATTTGGAGAAAAATCCCTTTGTCTATCCCCAGGTCAGATTGCCATTGTGACATCTCCGTATGGTTTTGGTAGAAAACAAATGACCACAATAAAAAACAATCTCTATCATGGGACTTTCCCTAACCCATCTGAAATCCAGGTTCCAATGGACTCAAGCCACCATCACTTCCTGTAACGGGCCTTCCAAGGAAAGAAAAGTGGGAGGCGTGGGGAGAGTAGAAGGCGTGGAGGACTCTGGGAAAAAAAAGGTGGGTGGCGTGGGGAGAGTAGAAGGCGTGGAGGACTTTGGGAAAAAAAAGGTGGGTGCGTGGGCTTGCAGTGGGCGCTGGGAAGAGGAAGATGAAGAAGAGAGGGAGGGGAGGAAGAAAAGGAAAGAAAGAAGAAAAAGAAGGAGAGGGTGCGCTGGCGTGCAGGGGAGGTGCTGAGGGATGTGATGATGATGCAGAGAGGAGGGAGAGAGGCTCTTACCTATGAATGGGATGAGTTCTACGCATGGAGGGAGAAGAGGGAGAGATGATGGGGCTTTGCGCTGCTGCTGCTGGTGGTGTGGTCTGCGCGTGGAGGAAGAAGGGGCGACGGTTCGTGGGCGTGAGAGAGATGAAGATCAGAGAGATTGGAGAGGGTGGCTGCCTCTGAGATGGGTCTACGCAGGGGGTTGCGAGATGGAGAGAGAGAGGGCCGAGATCGAGAGGGAGAGGAGGTGATGGTGGTGCGCCTTGGTTCCGTTGTGAGAGAGATGGACGAGGTCTGCGTGCGAGGGAGATGGAGGAGCGCAGGTCGCCTGGAGAGATGGAGGAGCACAGGTCTCCTGGGAGATGGAGAAGAGGGCTGAGGTCGTGAGGGACAAGGAAATGGAGGGATGGCTGACAAAGAGATGAGGGATTGAGGGATTGCTGGGCAAGAGAGGGTCAGAGAGATGAGGGATTAAGAAGAGGCGAGGGAACTGGAAATGATATGCACTTGAGCGGGCGCGGGAAATGGAAAATGGGGCGGGCACAGTGGAATGTTATTTTTGGGGCCGAATTGATTTTGAAGGCCCGAGTTAACTTTTATTCTTCCAAAACAAAAATAATGAAAATATAATTTTTCAAGTTAAATAAATTATCAAAATTTGGGAAATTGACATTTGCCGGCGATATAGGAATTCGCCGGCAAAAAATATATCCTTTGCCGGTGACACAAATATTTTGCCGGTAAAACATAACCTTTGCCGGAGAGAGAGAGAGAAGAGCGCGCAAGAGAGAATGAAAAGAGGGGTTTTGGTGGCGGGAGAGGGAAAAAAATTGGGAAATTTACCGACGATTATTTTTCGTCGCAAAGAATAGAAATTTTCATCGGTAAAAATTAATTTATTTTTTTTGAAAAAAGGTAAAAAAATCTACCAACCTTTACCGATGTTTTATATTAAACGTCGGTGATAAATTTTCCGACGCTAATTTTCGTCGGTAAAAAAGTTTTTTGACACGTTTTGTCACGGGCAGACACGGGAGAGGCAAAATGAGATTTGTTGCTACTAACTCTATTGGTGGTGGCAACAAGTAAGAAATAGCCACAAAAACACTGGCCGCAGCAAAAAGTTCGACGCTAAAAGTCATTTTTTTGGTAGTGTGAGCAATGGGTTCTCGGTGGGTATCGTGAAAAGAAGAAGGTGTGCGAAATTTTTTTGGTGTCAAGATTTGGGTTCTCAGTGGGTATCGTCTATCCCTAATTTGGAGTTAAATTTTGGGTGTCAAAAAAAGGGTGCGAAATATTTTTGGAATATTAATTTGGCAGGTTTCTTTTTTTACGGCATACGAAATGTGGGCTGTGAAAGCTGGTTAATCTTACAGCTTCTCAAAGCAGGCCATGGACTTAATTTGAATGGCTTGGCCTTTTACAGCGTGCAACATGTGGGCTGTGATACCCTAATATTTTTACGGCTTGCAAATGTGGGCCGTAAATGCTCAATAATTTACGGCGTCCTAAATGCACGCTGTAATTGATAAGATCTCACGGCGCGTAAAATGCACGCCTTAATAAAGAGAAGAAAAAACTCTTTTGCGGCTCGCATTCCATGCGTGCCATACTATTATATCATTTACGGCTTGCATTCAATGCACCCCGTAAATGATGCGCTGTAAATGCCCTGAAATGGTGTAGTGTACTAACTTCAGAGTCAGTGAATAAAGTGATCGTTTTAAGTGTAAACAACTAAAATAAGTATATAATGCTGAGCTGCAATAAATTCAGTTTGTCTTTGTTTGTTTCGAGTTTTTCTTACTTTGATCAGCACTCCCATCTTCTATATAGAATAGAGCTGAAGAGTTGATATAGAATACCTAGGTTACATTCTTATGTATTTCTTAAGAGGAAGGTCCAATTCTTTTGCCAGATTTGTATTTCAAGTTTTTTGTTTTTTTGTATTTTTTTTCCCTATGGATATCTCTATTTGTAAGCTTCCATTTAACTGAACTTCTATGATTACTTTGTATTATCCTGTTCTTACTAGGTATAAAATATAGCACTTTGTATCAAGCAAAAAAAGATGCTAACTCTTGGAGAGGTATTGCCTCTTTTTACCTGATAGTGGTCCGTCTTATAAAATAAAACAAAACACATGTTAAATACTAATATTGATCAACAAGTGCTCTGCAAATCTTACCCGTCAGAGTTCGTATCATAGTTCCACCATTGTTGATCCCTGTCGCTTGAGGACAAGCTAGATTACTTCATTATTCTTGACGATCAGTGTGAGATGTTAATCTTCTTTGTAAGTTAAGACTAAAACCACCATCTCAATTTTCTTATTCTGATGTCCTTAGGTATAATATAATTAATTTTTTTTCCTTAATAGAATCTGATTTTGTAGTTAACATATGATGTTCATGGTAATTGGTTAGAACAGTAAGCTCATATGGTTCTTAGTTTTTATTTTTATTTTTTTTATAAAATTACAGGTTATCAATTTGACTATGCTTTCGACTGGACTCCAACTTTAGCAGGTCAAGTCTATTAGGAAACTGATAAGTTGACTTGACAGGTTAAATAAAGTAAATTTAAATTTCTTTGACATTCATGATAAAAATATCTAGAAATATGTGATTTATATTCTCAAAAAGTTATAAAAATTCCATATAGATTGTCTTTTGAGGTCTCATTTTTCTCACTATATCTTCGTTTTATCGTTTTCAAATGTATAAGAAAAAAGTAGTATCAGCTGTAATTAAACATTGCACGGGCCTTACAAGTTACAATCACTCATTTTCTGTTGAAATTTGATTTTTAAAATGTATTGAAACTTCTACTAAATTTTTTAAGAGCTTTATTTTTTAAAGAATTTCTTAGTAAAATTGTGTGTTCGGTGCACGTGCAGGGCTCCATTAGTCTATTATAAAAGAGGCTTGATTGCAAAATTTTTTCACTACACCATTGTGGAGCCCACCCTCTATTTTTTATTATATATATTATAATGCAACTATATATATTACATTGTGGGGCCCATCCCCAAAAATTATAATGCAAGCTTTTTCACTACACCATTGTGGGGCCCACCTAAAATATTATAATATAATATAATAATATATTATTATGAGAAAGGGCCCCAAATATTATAATGCAAACTTTTTCACAACACCATTGTGGGGCCCACCCCAAATATTATACTATAATATAATAATATATTTATTATGAGAAATTGTAAACTTTTTCCCTATCTTCTATCTTCTACTATTCTACTATTATAAAAGAGAGCAAGATGTACAAGTTTTTATTTTTTCCACTACACACTTGCCCAATCAAATACAAGATGTGGGCCCTACTTATATAATAATAATAATAATATAAAAGAGAAGAACTTGTGTGGGCCCCACCTATATAATAATAATATAATCTATACATTATTATTATTATTATTATTTTTCTATCTCTATCTCTATATCTCTACTATTAATTAATTAATTAACTATTATAAAAGAGAGCAAGATGTAACTTTTTTTTTACTACACACTTGCCCAATCACATGCAAGATGTGGGCCCCACTTAAGATAATAATAATATAATATATATTATTACTCAAATACAAAATGTGGGCCCCACTTAAGATAATAATAATAATATATATATTATTATTACCCATTCTAAAAGAGAAGAACTTGTGTGGGCCCCACCTATATAATAATAACATAATTTATACATTATTATTATTATTACGAACAAAATGACATAACTTGTGTGGGCCCCACTTAGATAATAATAATATATTCTATATATTATTATTATCCTTCTAAAAGAGAAGAACTTGGGCCCCACTTATATAATAATAATAAGATTATAAAATAGATGAACTTGTGTGGGCCCCACCTATATAATAATAATAATATAATCTATACATTATTATTATGATTATTATTTTTTTTTCTATATCTATATCTATATCTATACCCTTATATAAAAGAGAGTAAAGTATAGTACTTTTTCACTACACACCTGCCCAATAAAATGCAAGATGTGGGCCCCATTTAGTATTATTATTTTTCACTACACACCTGCCCAACAAACTACAAGATGTGGGCCCCACTTAGTATTATTATTTTTCACTTCTGACATAATAGTTGTATTGATTTTGATATATACCCCTATTGAAAGAATAATCACAAATTGGATAATGTGATAAATACTATTAAATATTCCTGGTCTTCTAATATTAGTGATTGCTAAAGATAATTCTATAAATGCAATTTAGTGGTAGGTCATATAGATTGCTATCGTAAAATTGTTGTTGTTCTGTACAATTTTTAGTTTCTTAATATACAACTTTTGTAAATTTTTTTATTATAAAAGGGCATTTCAAGGACATGAATATATTTATTTATTATTGCTCTTACTCATGAGGTTTAAATTGAAAAACTTTGATCATTTTCTAACACATTTATTTCTTTCATCATTGCAAGCTTCTTCTTTTTCTTCTTTTCATATATTTCAATGAAACGTCATGCATTTCCTTAAAGGAAAAACAAGAATCTCATAGAATTTGCTTCTTATGCTAGCGTTACTACAAACTTTAGAGTCACTGAATGAAGTGATCGTTTTAAGTGTAAACAACTAAAATAAGTATTTGATGTTGAGCTACAACAAATTCAGTTTGTCTTTGTTCGTTTCGAATTGATCAGCACTCCCATCCTCTATACAGAACAGAGCAGAAGAGTTGATTTAGAATACCTAGGTTAAATTATTATGTATTTCTTAAGAGCAAGATCCAATTCTTTTGCCAGATTTATATTTGTAGTTTTTTATTTTTTGGTATTTGTACCTTATGGATATCTCTATTTGTAAGCTTCCAATTAACTGAACTTCTATGATTACTTTGTATTATCATTTTCTTACTGGGTATAAAATATAGCACTTTGTATCAAGCTGTATTTGGACATTGTACGGGCCTTGCAATTTACAACCACTCATTTTCTGTTGAAATTTGATTTTTAAATGTATTTCAGCTTCTACTAAATTTTTTAAGAGCGTTATTTTTTAAAATTTTTCTTAGTAAAACCGTGTCTTTGGTGTACGTGCATTGCACGTGCAGGGCTCCACTAGTGTTTAATAATGAGAATCAAGATTAGGTTCCAAAACTCAGTTTTTCTTATCAGATTGATTAAATAATTGGAGATCTGTTTGTAACCTTAGGTAAAAGACACATGGAGTCATGATCCTTAACATGTCCATTTTAGAGGGCGGGGGCCATCTGATTAAGGGCATGTTTGTGTCACATTTTTTCGAAGAAAGTTAGACGTTTTTTCATGGAAAATCCACTTTTCATACGTTTGGTGCAGAATGATTCTATGGAAATGCTTTCTTGCATCGTCAGTATTTTCCTTGTTTCCATAGGGTATGGGAAATGGATTTCCTCGGAAAACTTCTCTCTTTTCTCACACTTTTCCATTTCAACCCAAAATCCTAAACTCTTTTCATTTTTTATTTCTTTAAATTAAATTATGATTTGATGTTGAATAAATAATATACATGTTACATTATTTTTCTTCAAAAAAGATTTTCACCAAATAGGAAGATTTGATTTTTTATAAGGAATCTACAGCCGCACCAAACAACATTAGCACTAATTCAGCGAGGTGAAAAAAATCGCACCAAACATGAATTTCTAAATTCTGCGGAAATCCTTTTCCAAAGTTTCCATTTCTATGGGGTTTACTGGCATGGCAATTTCCCCTTTTCGCAAAAAGGGTGTTACACAAATGGACCCAAAAGCAAGTCCAACCATTGGAAACTCTATTTTAGTAAAAAGGGCATTTGTCAAGGGCGGCATGTTTGTTTGTCGGAGGTTAGGTTTTTTTATTGTTAGCTAATTTATGGGTTTGACAAAACTCTGGGTCCATTGAGTTGTAATTATTATTATTTTTATAAAAGGACGGTGAGTTTGCTTTGAAGATAGAAGACCAGAAGGATTAAAAGAAGAAAGCTTGGTAGAATTAAAAGTGAGAAATCAGACAAAATTAGAAGTGTGTTAAATAGGGAAAAGAAGTCTGGAAGTTTTAGAAGAAGAAGGCTAGGAAGAAATAGAAGTGCTGAGTCAACCAGAATAAGGGCTCGCTCGAACGCCCAATTTCACCTGCTCAAGCGGATGTATGAACTCTGTGAGAATGCAGCCCAGACGCCAGACAGAATGATGCCCGCTTGAGCGAGCATTAAATCTACTCGAGCGGATGAAGCGATAGTGCCCAACGAAAATTAGAATTTGTATTTCTACTTGTGCTCAAGCTACTTGTTTTAGTCTTAATCAAGTTAGGGAACCTTAAGCACATCATGAAGGCTATTTAAAAGGCTCCTGGGCTATGATATTGATACACATCTCTCATTATTCTGAGTTAGAAGATCTAATTGAGAGAATACTTCTCTAGAGTTTTTTTTTTTTTTTATTGAAGACTTGTACTGAAGAGGTCATCTAGAGAGCAATTTCGTCTACTTCCCTAGTAGAAGATCATCTTCTTTAGTAGAAGATTTGAGGAGTCAAGCGCATGTTTGAATTTGTTGAAATCAACGGTGTGAAGTCATTAAGGCGTGAAACTACACGAGAGGTAATTACAGTCCTTAGGTTGGGGATATCTGGGGAGGAATATGTAAGTGTATTGTAATTGTGAAATTTATAGTGCTTGATTGTTGATCCAGTTCGGATCAGTGGTTTTTCACCCAGTTAGGTAGCGTTTGGTTCGCTGTAATGAAGGTCGGAATGGAATGGCCATTCCAACGAAATGGTCATTACAGCGTTTGGTTTGCAAAAAAGTGGCGTAATGACCATTACCTCCGGAATCCCATCCCCTTATGTAGAGGAATGGCCATTCCATTCCTTTCTACTATTTTTTTAGACCAAAATACCTTCTTCACATCTATACATTATTATTATAATAAATTATTATAATAAATATTATTATAAGATTATAAAAGAGAAGAACTTGTGTGGGCCCCACCTATATAATAATAATATAATCTATACATTATTATTATTATAATAATAAGATTATAAAAGGGGAGCTTGTGTGTGCCCCACCTATATAATAATAATAATATAATATATACATTATTATGATTATTATGATTATAAGATTATAAAATAGAAGAACTTGTGTGGGCCCCACCTATATAAAAATAATATAATATATATATTATTATTATAATAAGATTATAAAAGAGAAGAACATGTGTGGGCCCCCTACATAATAATAATATAATCTATACATTATTATTATTATAAGGTTATAAATTCGAAAAACTTGTGTGGGCCCCATTTATATAATAATAATATAATAAATACATTATTATTATTGTTATAAGATTATAAAATAGAAGAACTTGTGTGGGCCCCACCTATATAATAATAATATAATCTATATATTATTATTATAAGATTAAAAAATAGAAGAGCTTGTGTGGGCCCCACCTATATAATAATATAATCTATATATCATTATTATTATAAAATTATAAAATAGAAGAGCTCGTGTGGGCCCCACCTATATAATAATAATATAATCTATACATTATTATTATTATTATTATTATTATTATTATTATAAAATAAAAGAGCTTGTGTGGGCCCCACCATTTTAATAATATTATAATCTATACATTGACTAAGCCAAAGATAAAAATCTAACAAGGATATTTTGGTCAGTCTTATTAAATTTTATTCCATTCTAGGACTCATTCCAGCGTACCAAACGCAGGAACATGAATCAACTCGGCGTACCAAACGCTGGAATGGAAATGTCTATTCCTGCCTCATTCCATTCCAGACTCATTCCGGTCTCCATTCCATTTCCGCCTACAACCATTCCAGCGAACCAAATGCTACCTTAGGGTTTTCCCCGTTACATCTGGTGTCCTTGTGGTGTGTGCTTTTGCTATTTATTTTCGCTGCATAGTAATTTATTTTTTGCATATTATTGAGCTATTGAGTTTACCAATCTAGAGATCCATACCCGAACATTGAAAGGAGCTTAGGATAAAGTTAGTAAATGAGATATTTTATGTGTGTTTGGATGGTTGGTGTAAAGTAAAAGAATCTTGATAACTCACCAATGCATCCCATAAGCTGAAGGCATCCTATGGGCCCCACCATGAGTTGTCGTCAGTATTCTGAATCTCAGTGCATCTAGCTTGGGTCATCACAACTCAATAGTCTCTTATGTGCAAATTCAATAATAGTTAAATTCATTGGTAGATATTAGTCCAATCGATGTCTAAAATCCTATGAAAGTCATTTTGGTGGTGTGTTTAGATGTTTTTTTATCGATATTTGTGGGCCCTATATATATTGTTTTATTATTATTATTATTATTATTATTTTTTTTTATAGAAGTAGGTCAGTCTACCCTCCTCTTGGATCGACAGGATGCTACGAATCCAAAAGAAACAGCCAGGAGATGAGAGCTTTCATCATCTTCCTTGCATTTCCGGCTGTCGTGATGAGGAATCAAACGAGTTGAGGTTGATTCAGTTTATTCAAACCAACGCTACTGCAGTAAGATTTAAGGGTGCTCATCTAGAGATTGATTAGGTTTCTTCAAATTAACTTTTCAACTTTTTTTTAGCACAAATTCAAATAGACGGAAAGCAAGAGGATCTATAGAGTTAATTTCAAAACTACCAAAATATGCCCACTCTTAGCACGGACAATATAATTTATAATAATAAAAAATATAATTTTAAAATAATATTTAGTCTAAATTATATTAAAATGGTAAACATTGCAATAAAAATTAAAACATATAATAATAATTGAAAATATAGTTGGTTAATTTCAAAATGAGAGCACTTTGATTTATTTAAAATTAGTTGAGTATTTTACTTCAAACATTCTTTTGAAATCAGAAGAATAAACCCATAATAAAAAATAAAATTGATAAAACATCATAAAAACACAACATGAAAAAAAGGTCCATAGATAATCCAATAATAAGAACAGCTTAGAAGAAACAAATAAACCCTTGGACCCCAATACATAAAGACTAAAATATTAAAAGAAAGAAATAAAAGGAAAACCATAAATTCATGAAAACCTATCACCACGGAAACTAAAACAGAACCCATCAAAATCGAAAAAAAATAAAATAGGACTACGATAAAAGAAAAAAAAACCAATAAACACCAAAATATGCACAAAAAAAGAAAATGTATGGAAATATGAAGCATGATTTAGAAGAAACAAAAACCCATAAGAAACCAATAAAAAAAAGCTGAAACTAAAAAAGAAAAGATAAAAAATCGTCAAAATTGTTATGACATCTAGGGTTGGCAACCTAATTACTTAATATATGGACCGGGCTCGAATTAAGTGGTAGAAAGCCCAAAGCCCGACCCAGGCCTAAATGAGAGGTAGGTAAAAACAATTTATTTAAGTTTAAATATAATATACTCGGGCTCGGGCGTAGAGGAGAAGAGGATAGAGAACAACGAGAAATTGAAAAGAGAGACCATCGAGGGGAGAAAAGCGAGAGTTAGATCCAAGCTATAGATCAAGAACTAAGTGATGAATCTTATCTCTATTTCTTAGATCTTAGGTCTATGATTTAGATGCAATAGATTTGAAATTTCCAGGTTCTAAATCTCTTAATTTACTCAAAGAAGTTTTTTTCTATAGAGGATTTAAGATTTAAATCAGAATTCTTATCAACTACGGAAAATCATGCTAGCTAATTTCTTTTTCCTATAAGATTTCAAGCTGTAGGTGCAGAAAATTATGACCCACAATAAGAGGGAGCCTTATAGGACTTATCCGAGAAGATGATGGTGTCTGGGAATGTCTGGATGCCGTCCGGAAGCCTGAAAGGGAATAGCAAACGGTCAGAGGACCCTGGCCTGGGCGGCGCAAGGCTCTCCGATGCCAAAGTTAGTATGGGAACTGGAACAATGGAAGGAGAGGGAGAAGAGAGACAGAGTAAGGGCTCTGTGAATGGGATTGTGCGTACCTTGCATGTTGCATGGAGTTCTATTTATAGAGGTTTGGATCGTATCTTCCAGAGAATATCTTGGTGTGGGGCCATGATTCGACTGGGAAGTCATGATCAGCCCACAAAGTAATAAATGCAGTCTAATCCGGCCCACTCAGCATTTAATGCTAGTCGGGTCAGCCCACAATGCATTAAATGCATGTCTTGTTGGGCCAGGTTGTGTTGGGCGCCTTTGGCGGTTGGAGTACCAGCGGATCTGCCCTCGGGCCTTGCCCTGATGTGGCCTCAGCCACTGGATGCTGCCACGTCAGCGATCTGGTGAAGATAGCGGGCGGCTGGATGTCGTGTCTGTCCCATTAGCTCGTGACCCTATCCCTCCACGTGCCTGATGACGTGGGGGATGAGGGGCGCAAGTGAAGGTTCTTTCTTGCTTCAGCTACTGTCCTGGCTTCTTCAGCCGAGGCGGCTTCAGCCGAGGTAGGGCTCTCTGCGGAGATGGCATCCGGGGTGGCCCTGCCGAGGTGGACTCTTTGCCGAGATGATGCCCGAGGTGGTCCAGCTCGGCGCTAAGGGCCCGGAGCTGCCTGACTTCGGCCGGACCTCCTGGCCCGGTAGCCGAGGTGGGATTGGTGCCACGTAGATGGCACGCGGATGGCACGCGAGAACGCCTAACCCCATCTGATGGCTGTGATTAGCTTAATCCTGTAGTTCTGGAAATCTCCCCACACAATTGCCCCCTAGCTTCTGATCTCGCGTAGAACATCAGTGCCGTGAGGTCGGGAGCTATGTGCCGGGTCTATCTGAAGGAGAAGGCCCCTTTCGGCCCTGACTCGCTGTCGCTTTGGATGTTCGAGGTAATAAATGGCGTCCTCTATTTAATACTGAAGACAGGTCGACGGCTCCACGCGTCATCATCTGGCTAGTTGTCTGTCTCTTCGAGGTCGTACGCGCCGTCTCGTCAGGGGCGCAATCAATTTTTGAAATGATTTGCGCGCCGTTTCGTCTGGGGCGTAATCAATTTTTTGAAATGATTCGCGCGAAATCCCAGGGGGGCGCCCCTTGGCACGCCCGCTTAGGGTTTCTGTAAAGGGGGCCTCTCTGCTATATATAGGGCAGTCGAGGTCCGCTCTACCCTTCGTTTGCGATTCTGAATCAGAGGCGAGCATCAGAAGAGGGAAGGCTACTGTGAGGGAGCTTCATCCGAGAAGTGGTGCGCTGCTGAGGTTGAGTCTCTTCGCTGTCTAGCATCTTCATTCTGCTTCCGTAAGTTCCTGTAAGCTCCTTCTGCCCTGCTTCTTCTTCTGCGGGTTTCTCTGTTTTTAGACTGGGATAGGAATGGGGATTTATAGCCACTGGTTAGAGGGCGAGGCAGCGATCGAGGGTTTCAGGTCGGCCTTTAGGATCCCTGCCGATGTCCAAATCAGGGGCGGTGAACCCCGTGGCTACAACCCTCGCGACTTTTCGGGAGGTTGGATGCCCTTTCCGCTAGTGGCCGTGATAGAAGGCGGGGTCCGATTTCCACTTCACCCACTTCTCAGGAGATGCCTTAGTCAGTGGTGTCTCTGCCCCTGCCAACTGCTGCCGAATGCCTTCAAGATCGTGATGGGCACGACCAAGTTGAATGAGGTCCTGGGCACCAACCTCGGCGTCTTCGACCTTGAGGACGTCTATGACATATGCAAGTCCGGAGATTCCTACTATCTCCGGGCCAAGCCAGGCCGGGACGGCTTCGTCCGATACTTGGAGGATTCGAGCAAGTATGCTGGAGACGATCTGCTGTACGTCTCGGGGAACTGGGAGTTCGGGGAGGCCGACACCGATAGAGGCTACCAGGTCCCTCGCCACTTCGGTACCATCCCAAGTAAACATCCTTCGTTTCTTTTCTTTCATAAGTTTCTTTTTGTTCTGCCGCGCTTATGCTTCTGATTGCTGCAGCTTTGAAGGAGAGGAAACGGGCTGCCAGATACATTTGGAAGAGGAACGATGCCTGGCTCCGTCTGGTGAAGCGATACAGTGGTCATGACGGCAGGGCGGCCTGGTCGCTGCTAGGGTATCGGCCAAAGTACCGTGGATATTTGAGGGGCACCGTAGAGCCGATATAGGGTGAAGGTGCCGGACTCGAGGTCGGGCAGGAGCAAGCCGGTCCGGAGGTCGCAGAGCCCCCGCAGGCGTCTGACGTTAGGGCCACGTCTGGAGCCTTAGCTTCCACGTCGGGGTCGAGACTTCAGGTCTCAGGACGGGAATTGAGTCAAGGCGCCCGATCTCCCTCGCCAGGCTCCGAGATGAGGCATACCAGGCGCTTGTCCTTCGAGGACCTCGAGGCCTTGGCGCTTGGAGTGGAGGACGCCCGAGCCCCCCAGGATCCGGTGAATTTCCCGGAGCACCCATCTCCGAGGGCTCGGATAGCTTCCCCTGCAGAGGTGGCGGAGGTTCCTGCGCCCCCTAGCCCTGTTGATCCAGGGGTACGCTCGCCCCCAGCCGAGGTCGAGCAGGAGGAATCTCGGCCGTCGAAGATGTCGAGGACCGATGCGGGCCCCAGCTCGGCTGCTGCCTCGTTGCCCCAGGGGCCGCCGTTATGGGAGCCGAGCTTCATGCTTGGGCCGGGGAGGCCGATGACGATGGAGGATTGCGTTCTTCAAAAGATCGATCCCCAGGTCCTGGAGGCCCTCGGGCGAGCCTGCGCCCTTCCCCGGGACATGGAGCGGCTGGACAAGTACAGCGATCAGAAGCTGATCCTGTCGATGTTGCAGTCCAACTTCGCGGTAAATCTTCATTTCCCTTTGTCGAACCAGCGATTTAGCATCTGACGCTCTTTGGATCTAACATGTACACCTCATTTCCTTGACAGGCGGCACAGAAGTCCATGGCCGTTGCTGACCGGATCTGCAGGTATAGCATGGACGCTGCCGAGCTGACCGTGGAGAAGAACGGCCTGCAGGAATCCCTGGACGCCGTTAGCCAGAAGTTAGCCAGGATGGAAGAGGAATATGCGGCGAAGCTCGAGCAGGCGAGGGAAGAAGCCGAGGCGGAGAGGACTAGGTCGGCCGAGCTCGAGGTCTCCATTTCGAAGATGGGAGACGATTACGCGGCCCTGCTTCAAGCCGAGGCCAAGAGGGCGGATGAAGCCGAGGCGAAGCTCGAATCCGAGTGCGATGCTGCGTTCGAGGATGCCAAAGTGCAGGTTACTGCCCACTACAAGGAAAGGGTTCTTGTGGTGAGGGATAAGGCCTGGGCGAAAGGGTGGCTTGCCGGCCTGAAGGAGGTCGGGATCTCGGAGGGCCACCCCTCCTTTCGGGAGCCTCCTCCGTACACGCTTCCGGTGCCGACCTCTGCCCGTCCATCCGGCGAAGCCTCTGACGCCGCAGCCCGTGCAACTGACCGGTCATGACCTCGGGACCCCGGGACCTCGGGATATTTGCTCTTGCTTTATGCTCTGTAATTTTCTTCAATTTGTATTTGCTGAATACTGTAATGAGTGAGACTTTAATACAATTGAAGGTTTCTTGAAATACTTGTGCTTCTCTCTTTTAAGCTTGATACTTCGATTGCTTGAGTTCGGTAGAGCGCTCCCTTAGGTGATCTTCTTTGGTATTCGCGCTGATCCTCCGTATCTTAGGTGATCTTCATTGGTATTCGCGCTGATCCTCCGTATCTTGGGCGATCTTGAATAGCAATAAACATGGTGGCGCGGCTGACGAGGGAGTCTGACGGATGTCTCCACGTGGCGCCATAGGGATCACTGGTCGACAGTCGCGCATTCCTAGTAACGCGTGGGAGACTTCGCCCTCATAACTCCTCTTGGAGACTGAGCCTTTCTCCATCCTATAAGTAGGGGGAGCAGGCTCGCCATGGGAGAAGGAAGGAACATAGTTGTAGGAACCATGTCTGGGAGGTGCCTGAAATTACTTGATCCGGGGGAAAACCCTGCGCCGTTGGACGGCTACCCCCGAGGGGGGAAGGCTGTCGTGGTCTGCGCGCTCTCTGAAGGAACTCCCCGTGGGCCACGCGCTCTCTGAACGCGGGTCCATGGCCGTCGGCCCTTGGCCAGACAGAGTGAGGATGCGCTGCAGGGGGACGGTGGCGCATTCTCGTCCCACACGGCCCTGTGCGCCCGTCGTACGGCAGGCGGGATGAGGCCCTGCTGGTCCGGGAGGTTTCTTCAAGCTTGGCTGGTCCCACTGGCCGCCGAGGGTGTTGCAGAGCCCAGTGAGGTCCAGGATCGCTCAGAACCTCCAGGCGGCGATCCGGCGTCCTCGAGCCTTCTGCCTGAAGAGTCGGTGAAGATCAGAGTCTCCTAGCCTTTCTCTATTTTCTGTTTTTAGAGGACTGTGATCCTCCTTTCTGTACTTTGCTTTCTGTTCTGTATTTCTTGTAACGAAGCAGTTTGCAATGGATGAAAAGGAGTTCTCTGGTTACCCAAGCTGTGTACAGTGCTTTTGAGTTCTTTTTCTCATTTCTTTGCGCTGTTCCGTAATGCTTGGATTTGTGTTTTGAATGCTGGAACTGACCTTGGCCGAAAGGGCTGGCTTTGGCCGAGACGAGTTGCATTGTGCCGAAGTGGACCCATTCCGTTGGCCTTGTCTCGGCGAAAGTGAGTTCGGCAATGGCCTTCTGAGGGGTGTATGAACCCGGACTTTAGGAAACTGTCCTTGGCCGAACTGCCTTGAGGGGTTTATGAACCCAGACTTTAGGAAAGGCTGAGTGTAGGAACTGCAAGCCTTTTCCAAGGCGTAGAGCCTGAGTGTGTCCTAGACACGGGGCTTTAGGAAAGGCTGAGTGTAGGAACTCGAAGCCATTTCCAGGGCGTAGAGCCGGAGTGTGTCCTAGACACGGGGCTTTAGGAAAGGCTGAGTGTATGAACTCGAAGCCATTTCCAGGGCGTAGAGCCTGAGTGTGTCCTAGACACGGGGCTTTAGGAAAGGCTGAGTGTATGAACTCGAAGCCATTTCCAGGGCGTAGAGCCTGAGTGTGTCCTAGACACGGGGCTTTAGGAAAGGCTGAGTGTATAAACTCTTCCATGCCGTTTCCAGGGCGGATGAACCCAAGAGTGTGTCCAAGACACGGGGCTTTAGGAAAGGCTGAGTGTATGAACTCTTCCATGCCGTTTCCAGGGCGGATGAACCCAAGAGTGTGTCCAAGACACGGGGCTTTAGGAAAGGCTGAGTGTATGAACTCTTCCATGCCGTTTCCAGGGCGGATGAACCCAAGAGTGTGTCCAAGACACGGGGCTTTAGGAAAGGCTGAGTGTAGGAACTCGAAGCCATTTCCAGGGCGTAGAGCCTGTGCTGCCGGAGTCGACCAGAGAGACAGATTGATGACAAGGCAAAAGCTGCTTTTATTGATTCTGAAGTTCATTACATCTTTAGAAATAAAATCTCTTCAAGTGGGATGCATTCCACGGTCTCGGCAGCGGCTTGCCTTCCAAGTCTTCGAGCTTGTAGGCTGACTTTCCTGCCAGTGAAACTACTCTGAACGGGCCGTGCCAGTTCGGGGCAAGCTTCCCCTCATTTGGTTCTCTGTCAGCTGGCAGGGTCTTCTTTAGAACGAGCTCTCCCGTGGTGAACCTTCTTTCCTTGACATTTTGATTGTATGCCCTGGCTAACCGCTGCTGATAGTCGGTTAGTCTCAGGGCTGCTGCTTCTCGTCGTTCATCTGCCAGCTCCAGCTCCATCGCCAGGTTCGTCTCATTCCGGCCTTGGTCGACCAGCTCTGTCCTCAGGGTAGGAAGGCCGATTTCCAAGGGAATGACCGCCTCCATCCCGTAGGCCAGAGAGAATGGTGTCGCCGAGGTGGACCTCCTTGGAGTTGTTCTGTACGCCCACAGCACGCTCGGAAGCTCTTCTGTCCATCTGCCCTTTGCCTTGTCCAGTCGCTTCTTCAGGCCGTCCAGGATCACTTTGTTGGAGATTTCTGCCTGGCCATTACTCTGTGGATATGCCGGGGTGGAGTAATGGTTTCTGATGCCGTGCTCTTGGCAGAAATCTCTGAAGGATTTGGAATCGAACTGAGTCCCGTTATCCGAAATCAGGGTCCGGGGGATGCCGAACCTCGTGAGGATGTTTTTCCAGACGAAGTTCCTAGAGTCCCTGTCCGTGATGGAGGATAACGGTTCAGCCTCTATCCACTTTGTGAAGTAGTCCGTAGCCACTATCAGCCATCTTTTGTTCCCTGGAGCTCGGTGAAGAGGCCCCACAATGTCCAGGCCCCATTGAGCGAAGGGCCATGGACTGGAGAGGGGACTCAGATCCTGCGCTGGCTGATGGAGGGAGTGGGAGAACTTCTGGCATTTCTCGCATTTTCTGGCGTAGACCTGGGCGTCCTTCTGCATGTAGGGCCACCAGTAACCCTGGCTGATTGCTCTGTAGGCCAATGACCGACCTCCTATATGGCTGCCGCAGATTCCTTCGTGGATCTCATACAGGAAGTCGTCCACCTTGGTCGGGTGGACGCATTGGAGGTATGGACCTGTGAAGGACTTCCTGTAGAGTTTGCCTTCTGGAGAGAGCCAAAACCGGGCTGCCTTGAGCCTGATCTTGTGGGCTTCAGTCTTGTCCTCGGGGAGCTGGTCGTCCTTCAAGTAGGCGACGATTGGATCCATCCAGCTGGGGCCGAGGTCAGCACAGAGGACAAGCCGAGATGAATGGAGTTCTAGACTTGACCTTGATACTGACCCGACCTCGATGGTCCTCTTCTTTCCTGCTTCGACAGCGGAGGCCAGGTTTGCAAGCGCATCTGCATGCGTGTTGGTATCTCGGGATATTTGCCTGACCTCGGCTTTCTGGAATTGGGAGAGTAGCTTTTTCACCAGGGCTAAGTAGGCCGCCATCCTGTCGTCCCTAGCCTGGTAGTCCCCAGCGAGCTGGCTAGTTACCAGTTGAGAGTCGCTGAAGATCTCCAGATGCTGGGCTCCGAGGATTCGGGCGCTCTTTAATCCCGCAATCATTGCTTCGTACTCTGCCTCATTGTTCGTCGCTTTGAAGTCCAAGGTGAATGCTTGCTCTATGACCAGTCCCTCTGGCGATTGGAGAACTATGCCGAGGCCAGCTCTCTTGGAGGTGGACGACCCGTCGACAAAGATCTTCCATGCCGAGGTGGGAGACTGCTGGACTTCTGTTTCTACTGGCTCTTGCCCTGTGCCCCCCAGTGCCGTGCCGAGCTGGGTCGGAGCCGGGTTGGGGGAGGCGAATTCGACAATGAAGTCTGCCAGGATCTGGGCTTTGATCGCAGTTCGGGGACGGTACTGTATGTCATACTGCCCCAGTTCAACTGCCCACTTTGATATGCGCCCTGAAAAGTCAGCTTTTTTGAACAACGAACGGAGTGGGTGCTCCGTGATCACCACAATAGTGTGGGATTGAAAATAATGGGAGAGCTTGCGGGAGGCAGTGACAAGAGCCAACGCAAGCTTCTCCAACAGTAGGTACCTGGTCTCGGCATCGAGCAGGGTCTTGCTCGTGTAATAGATCGGCTTTTGAACTCCCTCGTCCTCCCTGATGAGGACGGAGCTCACTGCGTGATCCGAGACAGCAAGGTATAAATACAGAATCTCCCCCCGAGTTGGGGTGGAGAGTAATGGGGGTGACATTAAATAAGTTTTGAGTGCGGCCAATGCCTGGTCGCACTCGGGGGTCCATTGGAACTTCAAATTTTTCCTCAAGAGCTGAAAGAAGGGCCTGCACTTATCTGATGAGCGGCTGATGAAGCGATTGAGTGCTGCGGCCATTCCTGTAAGCTTCTGAACTTCCTTTGTGGTGGAGGGACTCTGGATTCCCTGGATGGCAGAGATCTGTTCCGGATTGGCCTCTATCCCCCTCCGCGTCACCAAGCTGCCGAGAAACTTGCCAGAGGCTACGCCGAAGGCGCACTTGGAAGCGTTGAGCTTGAGCTTGTAGGCGCGAAGGATGCCGAAGACTTGGCCGAGATCCGCCAGGTGGTCGCTGGAGCGCACGGATTTGACGACCATGTCGTCGATGTACACCTCTACCGATCGGCCGAGCTGGGCCTGGAACATCTTTGTGACGAGGCGCTGATAGGTCGCCCCCGCGTTCTTCAGCCCGAAGGGCATCACCTTATAGCAGTATGTGCCGCGGGGGGTGATGAAAGATGTTTTCTCCTCGTCGGGCCCGTAGAGCGGGATCTGATGATAGCCTCGGTAGGCGTCAAGGAAGCTCATTCGGTCGTGACCAGCGGTGGCGTCGATCAGTTGGTCGATCTTTGGGAGGGGAAAACTGTCCTTAGGGCAAGCCCTGTTCAGGTCGGTGAAGTCCACGCACACCCTCCACTTCCCAGTTTTCTTCTTGACCACCACCGTGTTGGCCAGCCATACCGGGTACTGGACTTCCCGGATGGCCCCTGCTTTTAGCAGGTTGTCGACCTCTTCGACGACCGCATCTGTCTGCTGCAGCCCGGTCCTGCGGGCCCTCTGCACTACTGGTTTGTGGTCGGGGTCGACGTTGAGCTTGTGGCACATGACCTCAGGGTCGACCCCAGGCATTTCGCTTGGGCTCCAAGCGAAGACGTCCACATTCTGCATCAAGAACCAAGAGAGTTCGGCCCTTTCTTCGTCTGACAGCTGGGTGCCAATCAGGATGAAACGGTCTGGGTCTGCCGGGTCTAGCCTGACCTCGGCCAGGTCCTCGATGCTCTTCTTCTCAGGGTCCCGGCCGATCTCATCGAGGCCTTTCTCGAACTCGGCCAGGTTGACGCGCTCTGGCTCCTTCACAGCTGGGACCGCGGCCAGCATGCACTGCCTAGCCTGCTGTTGGTCTCCCTTCACTGTGACTACCTCCATCTTGCCTTCCTCGTTCTCGTGGACGAACTTCAGCTTTTGGTGGAGGGAAGATGGAACTGCCTCTAGCTTGTGGAGCCACGTTCTGCCCAGAATGACATTGTAGGGAGAAGGGGCGTCCACAACCAGGAAGTCGGCCGACACGGAGGCTCCGCCAACTTGGGTTTCCAAGGTGATTCTACCCTTGGGGTAGACCGGTGTGGCGGACAACCCTAGCAGGGGTGCTCGGACCTCCGTGAGGTCTGCTTCGGAGAGCTTCATCCTCTTGAAGCAGTCGTAGTAGAGGACCTCGGAGGAGCTGCCGGAGTCGACGAGGATCCTCTTGACGGTGAAGTCTCTCAGCTTCATGGTGAGGAGCAGGGGGTCGTTGTGAGGGACCTGGACTCCCTCTAGATCTTGATCCGAGAACGAGATGGCTGGTTTGTCGCGGCGGGCCTTCTTGGATGCCGGAGCGAGGTCGGCTTTCATTACTTCTTTCTCGTGCGAAGCCCGCCTGGCTTCGGCACGGGTCTGGGAGCTTCCCCGAGATGAGGAAGCGGGAGCTGAGGACGCCAGATGGATCACGTTGATGATCTTCTCTGAGTCCTCGCTGTCTGGAGCCTGGGCCGTGCTCTGGTGAACCCGGCCCTCGCTGCCGCCGGCATCACCGGCCTTGACGAACTCTTGGATGTGGCCCTGTTCGGCCAGCTTCTCCAGATACCCCTGCAAAGTCCTGCATTCTCCAGTCCTGTGCCCGTTGCCCTTATGGAAGGCGCAGTAGAGCTTGCTCCGGGAGCCTTCGGTGGGTTCATTCTTCATGGGCGGGGTACTTGAAGAACGGCTCGGATTTGATCTTGGCCAGGATGCGGTAGATCGGCTCCTTGAAGACGACGTTGACGCTCTGACCGGCGCTGGAGTGAGGTCTGGGCTTCCAAGTTCCCCCAGACCTGGACGACGGAGGCTTTGCCGAACTGGAGACCCAGTCCCGCTTGGACTCCTGCTTCTGGGAGGGCCTCCCACCTCTCTGCCGAGGTTGGTCATTCTTCTGTTCGGGATCTGGATGCCCGTCCCGATCCTTAGCTCGGATCTCGTCTTCCTCCCGGGCGATGAAGCGCTTCACCCGGGACATCAATTCTGACATGGATTCTGGGGTGTCCCCGGCCAAGTCCTTTCGCAAGTCGATGCCGGGGATGAGGGCATGCTGGAAGGCGTAGATGGCTATCCCCTCCCTTGCGCCCTCGATCTGGCTGTAGACCGCCCAGAATCGGTGGGTGAACTTGGCGAGAGTCTCGCCCTGTTTCATTCTCAGGGCGATGAGGTCCCCTTCCTTCTTGGGGACGACGGTGTATGCTTGGAACTTCTTCAGGAAGGAGAGCTGGAGCTCCTTCCAACTGGAAACTGACTGCTCCGGGAGAGAGCAGAACCACTTCAGGGGGAGGTCGCCCAAACTGGAGGAGAAAATCTTGCAGTTTAGGGGACCCTCGTTTCCCCAGATGGACATCTTCTGGGAGAAGTGTCGGAGGTGTGCAGATGGGTCGGACAGTCCGTCATAGGGGACGAACCGCGGGACGGAGAACTTCCTGGGCAAGGGGGTGCGCTCAATCTCCTTTGTGAAGGGCGAGCCCCCGAGATCAGTGTGACCACAGAGCTGCTTCTGGTCCCGCATGTCCAAGTTGTGCTGGAGAGCCAATCTGACATGTTTGTCAAATTGCTCTTGCTCGTCGTCCTTCTCTGGAGTCTGAGCTCGGTGCTTTCGCTTGGGATGGCTCGGGCTACGACGGCTATGAGTTCGGCCATCGCGGCTATGGTGACTTCGGCTGTTGCTCGAGCCTTCGTCACGAATCTGGCTCCGCTTCTGGTCTAGATGATGTCTGAGGTCCTCACGAGGAGGCTGGGCTGCCCTGCTGGGAGCGTCCTTCTTTTTCCCTTGAGGCTTAGAGACTTCCCTCAAGGAGGCAGTTTGCACTGCCCTCAGCTGCTGCTGGAGCTCGCGAATCAGCTGCCCTTGCTTCTGGAGTTGCTTCTGGAGGAGAGCAGCTTCAGGAACCTCTCCAGTGGCAGGGGGTTGGACATGGCGCGTCTCTCCTACGGCCACGGCTTTGTCCTTCCGGGGACGCTCGTGCTGGCGCTCATTGCGTCTGGGCGGCGCGACTTCTTCTGACGATATCGAGGCCTCGAGTCCCTCTTGGAGTGGGAACTCGATAAAGTGCTGAGAGCCTAAGCGGCCCTCGCCTACAGTCGTGCCATGCACCGTACGGGAGCGTCTTTGAGGAGGGACGTCCGTTGGCGGTGGTGGCAGCTCGAGCGCTACTCTTGAGGATTCTACGCCCTTCTTAGCTTTCGGAGGCATGGCTTCTGAGAAGATGAGGTTAAGAAAGATTGTTTGGAAAGATTCGGAGAAGGTTGGGAAGGCTGGGATATTGCTTTCCCACAGACGGCGCCAATTGTAGGTGCAGAAAATTATGACCCACAATAAGAGGGAGCCTTATAGGACTTATCCGAGAAGATGATGGTGTCTGGGAATGTCTGGATGCCGTCCGGAAGCCTGAAAGGGAATAGCAAACGGTCAGAGGACCCTGGCCTGGGCGGCGCAAGGCTCTCCGATGCCAAAGTTAGTATGGGAACTGGAACAATGGAAGGAGAGGGAGAATAGAGACAGAGTAAGGGCTCTGTGAATGGGATTGTGCGTACCTTGCATGTTGCATGGAGTTCTATTTATAGAGGTTTGGATCGTATCTTCCAGAGAATATCTTGGTGTGGGGCCATGATTCGACTGGGAAGTCATGATCAGCCCACAAAGTAATAAATGCAGTCTAATCCGGCCCACTCAGCATTTAATGCTAGTCGGGTCAGCCCACAATGCATTAAATGCATGTCTTGTTGGGCCAGGTTGTGTTGGGCGCCTTTGGCGGTTGGAGTACCAGCGGATCTGCCCTCGGGCCTTGCCCTGATGTGGCCTCAGCCACTGGATGCTGCCACGTCAGCGATCTGGTGAAGATAGCGGGCGGCTGGATGTCGTGTCTGTCCCATTAGCTCGTGACCCTATCCCTCCACGTGCCTGATGACGTGGGGGATGAGGGGCGCAAGTGAAGGTTCTTTCTTGCTTCAGCTACTGTCCTGGCTTCTTCAGCCGAGGCGGCTTCAGCCGAGGTAGGGCTCTCTGCGGAGATGGCATCCGGGGTGGCCCTGCCGAGGTGGACTCTTTGCCGAGATGATGCCCGAGGTGGTCCAGCTCGGCGCTAAGGGCCCGGAGCTGCCTGACTTCGGCCGGACCTCCTGGCCCGGTAGCCGAGGTGGGATTGGTGCCACGTAGATGGCACGCGGATGGCACGCGAGAACGCCTAACCCCATCTGATGGCTGTGATTAGCTTAATCCTGTAGTTCTGGAAATCTCCCCACACACAAGCAAAGTATATTTTATTAGTAGTTCCTCGTTTTTTAACTTTTTCTAAACAGAAAAAGATAAGCTTAATTACAAACATATGAAATGGAAATTAAAGAACATTTGGATAATACTCAACCAACATGAAGCTTGAATATTATGGAAAAAATGATGAGTATCCATTACACTATTAATTTAGGGCAGCATTAAATCAGAAACCATGTCAGGCTCCCTATGTTTTAGGGCGTGCTTCCGCTCTAAATTATCGTCAGTAGAAACCAAAAGGAGAGACAAAATATTCATTCTAATTTCTCCCTCAAATCTAGCCATCTTGCCAAATATTCCAAAATCATCCAAACAAATTGTGGTTTTGCATTATGTACAATGCACCCTGAGGTATATAGAGAGACAAAATTACATATATAGAGAGACAAAATTACATAAGTTTGTGCAGGAGAATATGAAAATCTTCAAAAAAAAAAAAAATTTGTGATCGAAAAACATTCTCAAATCAAATTCAAGCTTATAACCTGAATGGGATAAGTGATAACTTGTATATATATAAGAAGAATGTAAATAGAAAATGAAAATGGAGAGAGAGTCTTTATTGAAAACTCACACTTTATCGAGTCACACTACAAGAAGCTTGTCCGTGAAAAGTTGTTATAGTTTTTCAAAGGAATGTGATAGACTCTACTATAACTCAAATATGTATATATATATATATGTGGGGAGATTTCCAAAGCTCCAGGATTACGCTAATCACAGCCATCAGATGGGACTAAGCATTCTCACGTGCCATCCGCGTGCCACCCACGTGGCACCAGACTCACCTCGGCTACCAGGACAGCGGCCCCAGCCGAAGTCAGGCTGGTCCGGGCCGCTAACGCCGAGCTCGGCTACCCTAGGTGCCCACCTCGGCTGAAAGCTCCACCTCGGCCGAAGGAGCCGGGACGAAAACCGAAGCAGGAAAGAATATCCACTCGCGCCCTTCGCCCCCCACGTCATCAGCCCCCCACGTCATCAGACACGTGAAAGAATAGGGGCGCGGGCCAGTGAGACAGATGCGACATCTAGCCGTCCACAATCTTCACCAGATCACTGACAGGACGGCATCCAGCGGCTGAAGCCAAATCAGGGCAAGGCCCGAGGGCGGATCCGATGGTACCCCTACCGCCAAAGGCGTCCAACACGATCTGGCCCAACAAGATGCGCATTTAATGCGATGTGGGTTGATCCGACTGGCATTAAATGCAAAGTGGGCTGGAATGGACCGCATTTATTATTTTGTGGGCTGATGATGACTTCCCTATCAAGTCACGGGACCCACACCAAAATATCATCCAAAGATATCGTCCAGGCGTCTATAAATAGAGCCTCATTTCACATGCAAGGTACGCACAATCCAACCCAAGGAGCCGTTACTCTGTCTCTTTTCTCCATCTCCTTCCTTTGTTCCAGTTCATTCACTGAGTTAGGCATCGGAGAGCCTTGCGCAGCTCAGGCCAGGGTCCTCTGACCGTTTGCTCTCTCCTTTCAGGTTTCCAGGCAGCAGGCTACCTTCTTCATTTGGATAAGTCCTGTAAGGCACCTCGATTATTGTGGGTCATCATTTTTCTGCACCTACAATTGGCGCCGTCTGTGGGAATGCACTATCCCAACCTTCCAAACCTACCCGACCTTCCCAAAAACCATGCCTCCGAAAGCTAAGAAAGGTGAGAGTCCTAGAGAGCAACTTTCGCACGTCCAGACCCGTTCGCGGACGTCCCTCCTCAAGAACGGCCCGCGGCGGACCGTGGCGCGTCGGCAGGCGAGGAGCGCGTAGCCTCGCGACCTCTCGTCGAATCTCCTTTCCGTGAGGGGTTCGAAACCTCGCGCTCTGACGATGAGGTCCCGCCTCCTCCACGAGGGGAGCGTCGACGTGATCACCCTCCCAAAGGCAAAGCTCTGGTGGTGGAAGAGCCTCGCCAAGTGCAACCCCCTGATGCTGGAGGAGACATCGCAGCTCAAAACGCTCTCCTCCAGGAGCAGGAGCGAGTAATCCGCCAACTCCAGCAGCAGCTGAGGGCGGTGCAAAATGCCTCTCAAAGGCAGCCCTCAGAGCCCCAAGGGGAGAAGAGAGCTGTCCAAAGCAAGGTAGTCCAGCCATCCCGAGAGGATCTGAGAGCCTTTCTGGATCAGAAGCGCAGCCATGCCTACGATGAGGGCTCGAGCAACACTCGTAGCCACCGTGGCCGCGACGGGCGAGCTCATAGCCATCATGGTCGAGGCCATGCAAAGCAGAAGCCAAGGGCGATGACACCAGAGAAAGACGACGAGCAGCAGCGGCTCGACAAGCGCATCGGACTAGCTCTCCAGCGCAACCTGGAGATGCGCGACCAGCAAGAGATATGTGGCCCCACCGATCTGGGGGCCTCTCCTTTCACCCGGGATATCGAGAGAACTCCCTTGCCTAAGAAGTTCTCAGTCCCGCGGTTCGTCCCCTATGACGGACTATCTGACCCATCTGCTCACCTCCGTCATTTCTCCCAAAAGATGTCCATCTGGGGGAACGAGGGCCACCTCAACTACAAAATCTTTTCCTCGAGTTTGAGCGACCTTCCTGTGAAGTGGTTCTGTGCTCTTCCAGAGAAGTCTATTTCAAGTTGGAAGGAACTCCAACTCTCTTTCCTGAAGAAGTTCCAGGCCTACAGCGTCGTTCCCAAAACTGATGCCGACATTCTCGCTCTAAAGATGAAGCAGGGCGAGACCCTCACCCAGTTCGCCCGGCGATTCTGGGCAATTTACAGCCAGATCGAGGACACCAGAGAAGAAGTGGCAACTTTCGCCTTCCAGAATGCCCTGTTACCAGGGCACGAGCTGCGGAAAGACTTGGCAGGAGATCCCGCTCCCTCCATGCCGGCCTTGATGTCCCGGATAAAACGCTTTATCGCCCGGGAGGAGGACAAAATCAGAGCTCGGGAAGAGGAAGGCCGTGAGGTGGCAGACCCGGAACCCAAGGAAAGGAGCAGCCAGTCCCAGCAGCGGGGCAAGAAGCCATTCCAGAGGCAAGAGCCGAAGCAAGCCTGGGTCTCCAGTTTGGCAAGACCCTCAACGTCCCGGTCTGGGGGCGGCAGGAGAGCTAGACCTCCCTCCGACGCCCGCCAGTCTATGAGCATCGTTTTCAAGGAGCCGATCCACCAAGTTATGAACAAAATCAAATCTCAACCATTCTTCAGATGGCCTCGTCCTTTGGCAGGCGATCCCTCCACTCGTGACCAATCCAGGTTTTGTGCCTATCATAAGGGCAACGGGCACAGGACCGAGGAATGCAGGACTCTGAAGTTTCACTTGGAGAGGCTCGCCAAGGAAGGCCATCTCGCGGAGTTTGTAAAGGCAGGAGAAGTCAGCAGCGGCGGCGGTAGCCGAGCTCATCAGAGCGTGGCCAGAGACCCGGACAGTGAAGACTCCGAGAAGATCATCAATGTGATCCACCTGGCGCCCTCAGCTCCCTCTCCCTCAGCTCAAGACAGCCCTCAGGCTCGTGCCGAAGCCAGGAGGGCCTCGCACGGGAGGGAAGTGATGAGAGCCGAGCTCGGGCCAGCGCTCAAGAAGCCTCGCCGCGACCGTCCAGCAATCTCTTTTTCAGATAAAGACCTGGAGGGGATCCAGATCCCTCACAACGACCCCCTGCTATTGACCATGAAGCTGAAGGACTTCACTGTGAAGAGGATCCTCGTTGACTCCGGCAGTTCCTCCGAGGCCCTCTACTATGAGTGCTTCAAGAAAATGAACCTCTCCGAAGCCGACCTCACGGAGGTCCGTGCACTCTGCTTGGGTTATCCCCCAAACCAGTTTATCCCAAGGGTAAAATCACCCTGGAAACCCGAGTGGGCGGAGCCTCTGTGCTGGCCGACTTCCTAGTCGTGGACGCCCCTTCTCCTTACAATGTCATCCTGGGCAGAACGTGGCTCCACAAATTGGAAGCAGTCCCCTCTTCCCTCCACCAAAAGCTAAAGTTCGTGCTCGAGAACAAAGAGGGCAAGATAGAAGTGGTCACAATAGAAGGAGATCAGCAGCAGGCCAGGCAATGCTTGCTGGCCGTGGTCCCAGCAGAGAAGGAGCCAGAACGCGTCAATCTCGCGGAGTTTGAAAAGGGTCTAGATGAGATTGGCCGAGATCCTGACAAGAAAAGTATTGAGGACCTAGCCGAGGTCAGACTCGATCTAGCTGACCCTGATAGATTTTTCTTGATTGGCACACAGCTGCCAGATGAAGAGAGAACCAAGCTCTCAAGGTTCCTAGTGCAAAACGTGGATGTCTTCGCCTGGACCCCGAGCGAAATGCCTGGGGTTGACCCCGAGGTCATGTGCCACAGGCTGAATGTGGACCCTAGCCACAAGCCAGTAGTGCAGAAAGCCCGGAGGACGGGGATCCAGCAGACAGACGCGGTAGTCGAAGAGGTCAACAAGTTACTGGAGGCAGGCGCAATCCGGGAGGTCCAGTACCCAGTCTGGCTGGCCAATACGGTGGTGGTTAAGAAAAAGACAGGCAAATGGAGGGTGTGCGTGGACTTCACCGATCTCAATAGGGCCTGCCCTAAAGACAGTTTCCCCCTTCCAAAGATTGATTAGATGATCGACGCCACCGCCGACCATGACCGAATGAGCTTTCTTGACGCCTATAGAGGCTACCATCAGATTCCGATGTATGAGCCAGACGAGGAGAAAACCGCTTTCATAACTCCCCGCGGCACAAATTGCTACAGAGTCATGCCTTTCGGGCTGAAGAACGCGGGGGCAACATATCAGCGCCTCGTGACAAAACTGTTCCAGGCCCAACTCAGCAAAACGGTGGAAGTCTACATTGACGACATGGTCGTCAAGTCCAAGCTCTCCAGCGACCACCTGGCGGACCTGGCCCAAGTCTTTAGCATCCTTCGCACATTCAAGCTCAAGTTGAATGCTTCCAAATGCGCGTTCGGCGTAGCTTCCGGCAAGTTTCTCGGAAGCCTGGTGTCGCGGAGGGGAATAGAGGCTAACCCGGACCAGATCACTGCAATCCTGGGCATCCAGAGCCCATTTACTACCAAGGAAGTTCAGAAGCTCACAGGCATGGCTGCAGCACTCAATCGCTTCATCAGTCGATCATCAGATAAGTGCAGGCCATTCTTTCAGTTTCTAAAAAAAAATTTAAAATTTCAATGGACCCCCGAGTGCGACCAAGCGTTGGCAGCACTCAAAACCTATTTGTCTTCACCTCCCTTACTCTCTACCCCAACCCAGGGGGAGATTTTGTATTTATACCTTGCGGTCTCGGATCATGCTGTGAGCTCCGTCCTCATTAGAGAAGACGGGGGGGAGCAAAAACCAATTTACTATACGAGCAAGATCCTGCTCGATGCCGAGACCAAATATCTTTTGTTGGAGAAACTCGCGCTGGCACTCGTCAGCGCCTCCCGCAAGCTCTCCCATTATTTCCAGTCCCACACCATTGTGGTAATCACGGAGCACCCACTCCGTTCTATATTCAAAAAAGCTGACTTTTCAGGACGAATCTCCAAGTGGGCAGTCGAATTGGGGCAGTATGATATTCAGTACCATCCCCGAACTGCGATCAAAGCCCAACTTCTGGCTGACTTCATCGTAGAGTTCGTTTCGCCAAGCTCGGCTCCGACCCAGCCCGGCACGGCACTGGGGGGCGTAGGGCAGGAGCCTGAAGTTACCGAGGTCGAACAAGCTCCCGCTGGGGCATGGAAGGTCTTTGTTGACGGTTCGTCCACCTCCAAGCGAGCTGGCACCGGCATAGTCCTCCAATCGCCTGAGGGATTGGTCATAGAGCAAGCCTTCACCTTGGACTTCAAAGCAACGTACAATGAAGCAGAGTATGAAGCATTGATAGCAGGGTTGGATAGCGCACGAATCCTCAGAGCCCAGCACCTGGTAATCTTCAGCGATTCGCAGCTGGTAACTAGCCAGCTCGCTGGGGACTACCAGGCCAGGGATGACAGGATGGCGGCCTACTTAGCCCTCGCGCAAAAACTGCTTTCCCTTTTCAAGACAGCCGAGGTCAAGCAGATCTCCAGAGACACCAACACGCATGCTGATGCGCTTGCAAACCTGGCCTCCGCTGTCGAAGCAGGAAAGAGAAGGACTGTCGAAGTCGGATCGATATCAAGGTCAAGCTTAGAACTCCACTCACCTCGGCAAGTCCTTTGCGCAGACCTCGGCCCGAGTTGGATGGACCCAATCATCTCATACTTGAAGGACGACCAGCTCCCCGAGGACAAGATTGATGCCCATCGAATCAGACTCAAGGCAGCTCGATTATGGTTATCTCCCGAAGGCAGACTCTACAGGAAGTCCTTCACGGGTCCATACCTCCAATGCGTCCATCCCAGCAAGGTGGACAATTTCCTGTATGAGATCCATGAAGGAATCTGTGGCAGTCACATCGGAGGCCGATCACTGGCATACAGGGCAATAAGCCAAGCTACTGGTGGCCCTACATGCAAAAAGATGCACAAGTGTACGCCAGGAAATGCGAGAAGTGCTAGAAGTTCTCCCACTCTCTTCATCAGCCGGTGCAAGACCTAAGTCCCCTCTCTAGTCCATGGCCCTTCGCTCAATGGGGGCTGGACATTGTAGGACCTCTTCACCGAGCTCCGGGAAACAAAAGATGGCTGATCGTTGCAACGGATTACTTCACGAAGTGGATAGAAGCTGAGCCGCTGTCCTCCATCACGGATAGAGATTCTAGAAACTTCGTATGGAAGAACATTATAACAAGGTTCGGCATCCCCAGGACCCTGATTTCGGACAACGGGACTCAGTTCGACTCCAAATCCTTCAAGGACTTCTGCCGAGAGCATGGCATCAAAAACCATTACTCCACCCCAGCATATCCACAAAGCAATGGCCAGGACGAAATTTCTAACAAGATAATCCTGGATGGCCTCAAGAAGCGGTTAGACAAGGCAAAAGGGCGATGGACAAAGGAGCTTCCCAGCGTGCTGTGGGCGTATAGAACAACTCCAAGGCGATCCACCTTGGCGACCCCTTTCTCTCTGGCTTACGGGATGGAGGCGGTCATTCCCTTGGAAATTGGCCTCCCCACTCTGAGGACAGAATTGGTCGACCAGGGCCGAAACGACACAAACTTGGCAATGGAGTTGGATCTAGCAGAAGAGCGTCGAGAAGCAGCGGCCCTGCGATTGACTGACTATCAGCAGCGGCTAGCCAGAGGCTACAATGAAAAAGTCAGAGAAAGAAGTTTCTCCGTTGGCGAGTTGGTCCTGAAGAAAACCCTGCCAGATGACAAAGATCCAAATGAAGGAAAACTGGCTCCGAACTGGCACGGTCCGTTTAAGGTGGTCTCACTGGCGGGACGATCCTCTTACAAGCTCGAAGACTTAGAAGGAAAGCCATTGCCGAGACCATGGAATGCATCCCACTTGAAGAAATTCTATTTCTGAAGATGTAACACAAACCTCAGAATCAATGAAAGCAGCTTTTGCCATCCATCTGTGTCATCTCTCCCTATCTGAGTTCGGCAGTTCTGGGTCCTTGACCCTGGAGAAGGCTTCGAGTTCATACACTCAGTTGTCTCCTAAAGCTCGGGTCCTTGACCCTGGAGAAGGCTTCGAGTTCAAACACTCAGTCGTCTCCTAAAGCTCGGGTCCTTGGCCCTGGAGAAGGCTTCGAGTTCATACACTCAGTCGTCTCCTAAAGCTCGGGTCCTTGACCCTAGAGAAGGCTTCGAGTTCATACACTCAGTCGTCTCCTAAAGCTCGGGTCCTTGACCTTGGAGAAGGCTTCGAGTTCATACACTCAGTCGTCTCCTAAAGCTCGGGTCCTTGACCCTGGAGAAGGCTTCGAGTTCATACACTCAGTCGTCTCCTAAAGCTTGGGTCATTGACCTTGGAAAAGGCTTCGAGTTCGTATACTCAGTCGTTTCCTAAAGTTTGGGTCCTTGACCTTGGAAAAGGCTTCGAGTTCGTATACTCAGTCGTTTCCTAAAGTTTGGGTCCTTGACCCTGGAAAAGGCTCCGAGTTCATACATTCAGTCGTTTCCTAAATCTTGGGTTCCTAACCCTGGGAGAGGCTTCGGATTCATACATCCAGTCACTTCCTAAAATTCCAGGTTCATACACCTCTCCAGATCGTTCCCAAACTCAGGCTCACGCAGCCGAGATCATCAAGTCTCTGTGATCATCTCGGCACAAGGCAGTTCATCTCGGGCAATGCTGATCCATTTCGGCCAACGACAGTTCCTCAAAAGAAAAAGAGCAGTGCAAGCACTAAAGTGCAAAAAAGCAGCACAGAGATACAAACATCGCAATTATGTATTAAAAAAGGCAAAAAGGAAGCATTGTACACAAATTGTATGATCTCAAAAATTTGCTCTTTTATTCATTGTAAATTGCTTCATTACAAGGGTGACAGAGAAGAAAATAAAGTACAAAAAGGAGGCTCGCAGTCCTCTGAAAGCAGAAAAAGAAATAAAGACTGGGAGGCTCTGATCTTCACCGACTCTTCAATCCAGTCTCCAGCGCCCTGAACTCTTCAACGCCCTTTAGAGTGCAAGCTTGAAGACTCCGGTCCTCACTGGTCCACTGTTTGGAGGCTTTGGGGGACTCTGAATTCCACAGAGCTCTATAATACGCCTTGGTTGGTCAGACCAAAGCGTGCAAGAGCCCCTTCAGCTCGGAGGCCCTGGACCTCGCTGAGCTCTTCAACACCCTATGATCAGTGAGACCAAAACTTGAAGAGCCCCTCGGTCCAATGGTACCTCGATCCTGCCCCTGGCTCGGCGGTCTTGATATCCGGCAAGAAGCGCGGTTCCACGCGGAGCCCTGTGGGACGAAAACAAGACCTCCAAACGCAGAGGGCGCCACCAACCCACAGCTGCAAAGATTCCCATGCAACCGGACCGGGGAGGGTTGGCGGCGGACCCGCGTTCAGAGAGCACGTAGTCCACGAGGATCATTTTCAGAGAGCGCGCAGACTACGACAGACTTCCCCCCTCGGAGAAAGCCGTCCTCTGGCGCAGGGGTTCCCCCCGGGTCGGATATTCCTAAAGGTCTACCAAACATGGCTGCCAAGGCGATAAACAGAAGAGGGCGGGCTCCTACGTCTATGTGGATTAAGCTATCCTAATTCCTTTTTTTTTGCTCTCCCATGGCGAGCCTACCACCTCTATTTATAGGAAGAAGAAGGGCCCGATCTCCGAAGGAAGTTATGAGGCGAAGTCTCCTATGCGTTACGTGAGAAGCACGTCTTCATGTATAATGACCAGCGATCCCGATGGCGCCACGTGGAGCCGTTCGCTCATTTCCCTCATCGGCCGTATCGCCACACTTACTGCTATTTATGGTCTCCAGAATACGGAGAATCGGCACAGATGGCTATGAAGATCGTTCGACTCTATCTAACTCGAGGGTCGCGCATCATATGAAAGGTACTCAATACCAAACTCAAAAATAAAGAGAAGTAAAGAAGCTTCGTTCTCATTAAAAGCGAAAGATATTACAGTACTGAAAGCAATACATATAAAAGATAGAAAGAGAAAATTACAAAGGGCAAAAGCAAGAGAGGCGAAACTACTGCGGCTTCGGCGACCCCACCAGATCGATCACCGTCTCTGATGGACCAGCGGTATCGGCCGCGACTGCAGCCTCGCTTGGTGCGTCGCTGGCAGTAAAGGCTTTGACCAGTACCTCACCAGAAACGGGGGCAGAAGAGGCCTCGCCTTGAGGCACGGCCGGGGCATCGCTGGCGACCGGGGCATCGCTGGGGGCCGGGGCAGTTGGGGCAGCATCCGAGGCAGGGTCAGCTGCGAAGGCGTCGACCGGGGCGCTCTCGCACAAAGGAGTAGAGCTCGGCTCGGGGGCTGGGTCCGAGTACTTCGGTAGGTTCCGATAGACCGGGTGGTCTTCGGGAACCCCCGCACGCCTCAGCGCGGCCAAGCACCCTTCCTCGAACAAGATGGAGGTAATTTCCTCCACCTGCCTCTCGTACTCTTCGGTGGCCTGGTCCACCCCCCTTTAGAAAGAAGATTGCGCCTCAGACAGCAGGGAAGCCTTCTCTTTTTTCAGCTCGGCGTTCCTTGACTTCAGCTTCTCAATTTCGGCGCGCCCAGCCAGCACTTCACCACGCAACCTCATCGCCTCAGCCGCCGATTCAGACCTCGACCTGGCTAGTTCCGACTCCAGCTCGGCAATCCTCTTGGTCTTCGTCCAGATGTCACCCCTCAGTTGGTGAGTTTGCGACGTGAGGTCAGTAACATTGACCAAGGCTGCCTCCAGCTGGGTGGTCGCCTCAGCGCTGCTCTTCCTCAGCTCTTCCAGCTCTTTCTTCAACCTCTCCCTCTCAGACTCCAGCTGGGTGATCTTGGCGACGTTCCGATCACTCCTTTCCATTACTGCCAGGAGCCTCTGCACATTCTGCGAAAGGGAAGAATGGGTCAAACAACAGCAGCCGGACTAAAGCACTTGAAGAAGAGCATAAAAGACAGGCTATCATTGTCGTACCGCGCATGCACCTCCATGTCGCGTGGCAGGGCGCAAGCTTTGGCGATGGCCCCGATAACGTTGGTATTCCCCATCAACCGGTCCTCAACGCTTAGGGGCTTCCCGGGCTGCGTCTCCATCTTGGGCCGCCATGCCGCCGGGGCGGTACGAGGTCCGGAAGCCGATCCGGACCCTTGCCCCACTGAGACGGTGAGCTCGCGGGCCGCCCCGCTAGCTGCCTTGCTGACTGGCGCACTTTTTTCAGCCGGAGCCTTACCTCCAGGGACTCGCGTAGGGGTCTTGCCCTTCGGGGGCTGTTCAGCCCCCGAGTCCTTCTCGCCCGCCTTGGACCTCTTCCGGGGTGGGGACCCCTCCCGTGGGCGATCCGGCGAGCGTCGCCGTGCTCCCTCGCTCGGTTTAGGGACAGGAGTAGAAGTGGCGCCAGCGCCCCCCGAGCCCGAAGCCACGCGGGTGCTGGCGGACGAAGGTGTTGAGGAAGAAGATCTCTGCCTAAACTTGGCGGCCAGATCTTTGGTACCAGGCACTTTTGAGCCTCCCTCCATTCCTCGCTCCTGGTCAGATGAGTAGGCGTCTACTATCTCCCTCAAGTTCGGCGACCCCAAGCTGGAAGACGTGGATGCCTCAGCGCCAGATGCAGCTCGGCTCACAGCAGGATCGGCTAAAGGGACCCCGGCAGGCACCGCCAAGGTGACAGGAGGGCGATCAGGTTGCAGCTCGTCTTCGGGAGCTGCTCCGATACTCCTATAGTGGCCGCGGTACCTCGGCGTGTACCCTAACAGCTTCCAGGCCGATCTGGTCTCGTGCCCTTTATATCTCTCGACCTTCTTGTGGTCGTCGACATTCTTTCTCCAGCCTTCGCTCGCAGCCCGGCGTCGCCTAGCGTGTAGTTCTGCGCACAAACAACAAAGGATGTCAGCTCGGCGATATGGTGGCAGAGTGAAATAAACAGGGAAAAGAAGCGGTATTTACTTGGGACGGCCCCGGGATGACGAGGGACCATCAGCCTCCTGCTCTCACCGGCGCCGAATTCCCAGTCCCCGGACACGCAAAAGAGGTCTTCCTCGGCATTCTTACTGGAATCCTCCAGGGCCAGGACGAAGCCTATTCGACGCTGCTTCACCCGGAGGTAGTAATTATCTCCCCCGGCCTTGCAAATGTCGTATACATCCTCGATGTCATGGACACCCAGGTTAGTCCCCAAAATCTCGTTCAGTTTCGCCGTGCCCATAATGACTTTGAAGCCATTGGGCATCAACTGGCACGGGGTAATCGACCACATGCTAAGGCAGGCCCTAAGGAGGGGGTGCAGAGGAAACCTGACCCCACATTCGATCACAGAGATCAGAGGAAACGGCATCCAGCCGGAGGACCAACCGCACGTGGCGTGATCGGAAGGGTCCGCCGGCCTAAGGCGAACTCCCTCTGGGATGTTGTAAGCCGCCCTAAACCTAGCCATGCCCTCTTCTGTATCTAATCGAAATCTAGGGGTGCCCATGTCTAAAAGAAGGAGGCAGCAGAAAGGAACCCTAAAGGTGAGGAAACCCTAAAAACCAGACGGGGGCGCGAAGTTACTTACAGAGACGGAAGGGCGAGTCAAAAAAAGATCTGGGCGCGTCCTACGATCGTCCTCACCAGAGAAGTCTCGAAGAGCAGAGTGGAAATCAAAAGCAGGGGCAAAGGAAATCAGAAAGAAGAAAGAAGGAAGGCGACCCTATTTATGGAGAGGGAACCCTCTTTGGGCGCCACTTTCGAATTCGAAGAGACGGATTTTGTAATCCGAGCCTGTTCCATCAATAAGACAACGCAATCAGTGAAGGGGTTACACGTGTAGCCGTCGGTTCGCTTCTCAGAACAGGCAGGACAGAGCATTTATTGCCTCAAAAAAGTTGAAGCGACACCAGGCAATGATCGCCACATCTCCGGACAGGTTCTCTAGCTTCCGACCACTAAAGGCTAGGACGCTTAAGAGGTCAAAAGTTAGGAGCAATTGTGTGGGGAGATTTCCAAAGCTCCAGGATTATGCTAATCACAGCCATCAGATGGGACTAAGCATTCTCATGTGCCATCCGCGTGCCGCCCACGTGGCACCAGACTCACCTCGGCTACCAGGACAGGAGCCCCAGCCGAAGTCAGGTTGGTCCGGGCCGCTAGTGCCGAGCTCGGCTACCCCAGGTGCCCACCTCGGCTGAAAGCTCCACCTCGGCTGAAGGAGCCGGGACGAAAACCGAAGCAGGAAGAATATCCACTCGCGCCCTTCGCCCCCAACGTCATCAGACACGTGAAGGAATAGGGGCGCGGGCCAGTGAGACAGATGCGACATCCAGCCGTCCACAATCTTCACCAGATCACTGACAGGACGGCATCCAGCGGCTGAAGCCAAATCAGGGCAAGGCCCGAGGGCGGATCCGATGGTACCCCTACAGCCAAGGCGTCCAACACGATCTGGCCCAACAAGATGCTCATTTAATGCGATGTGGGCTGATCTGACTGGCATTAAATGCAAAGTGGGCTGGAATGGACTGCATTTATTACTTTGTGGGCTGATGATGACTTCCCTATCAAGTCACGGGACCCACACCAAAATATCATCCAAAGATATCGTCCAGGCGTCTATAAATAGAGCCTCATTTCACATGCAAGGTACGCACAATCCAACCCAAGGAGCCGTTACTCTGTCTCTCTTCTCCCTCTCCTTCCTTTGTTCCAGTTCATTCACTGACTTAGGCATCGGAGAGCCTTGCGCCGCTCAGGCCAAGGTCCTATGACCGTTTGCTCTCTCCTTTCATGTTTCCAGGCAGCAGGTTACCTTCTTCATTTGGATAAGTCCTGTAAGGCACCTCGATTATTGTGGGTCATCATTTTTCTGCACCTACAATATATATATATGTATATATATAACACTAAGCAATCCTTATCTGCCCTAAAACTTATCACCTCAACTAAGTCATTTAAACTTCAATGAAAAAACCTTATTTAAGAGATATAATCCCCTTCTTGATATATCATACTAAATCCTTTTTATTGAATTTTAAGCAATTTAGTTGGAGAGATAAGATTTAGGGAAGATAAAAATTGTATTTCATAATATTTATTTGAACTTTGTAGAGCTCATGTTGTTCGGTAAAAAATCTACATAACATATCAATTTGTTTCAGAGCACTAGGTAGGACCAAATCCCGAGGTTGACACGGGACAGTTGCATGAAATGAGTCAGACTGAGTTGTGAAAACCTTAAAAATTGTAAGAAGATGGGAGAAAGGGGATCCAAAATAGAAAATGGCGTCCTTTGAATGCAAGGCAGTTATGTATTAATTATTTATAATTAAATTAAGTTGTAACTAGTGTAAGACGCCCGTGTCCATTACGGCAAAAAATATATTTTTTCAATATAAAAACAATACATGTGCATGTCAAAGAAAATACATAAAAAAATATTGAAATATGAATAAGAAAAATTTATAGAGAAAGCAAGATGTGGGAAGGAGTAAGGAAAAGATCAAGATTTGGATTGATTAGGTGGGCCCATAATAATATAGTGCTGACCTAGTGGCCAGGAATAAAAAAAATTAACACCACTAAGCTATATAAATTTAGATTAAGATATTAATCTAAGTAAAGTCAAATTAATGAGAAAGAACATACTGATCGTTACCAAAATTATTATATTTAATAATATAACATGATAACACTAAAACTATAACATAAAAATAAATTAGTATAGTTAACAACAAAATCTAATGTTATTTTAATTTTAATTTTTATTTTAATATTAATATTAATAGTAATGTTAAGTAAAAATTAGTTTGAATGTTAAATATAAAAAATAATTTATATTACATCTTATATCATGTTTATTTATTGCTTTGCGGTTACGGATCATCAATCGATTGCATGCCTGATCATAAATAAGTGGGCTTATATTGAGCAAGTATATATTGTTCAATTCGTGTTATGCAGCTACGGATCATCACTTGATTGCGTGCTAAATCATAAATAAGGGAATCTGCCGGAAATATATTCTCCCATGATATTTAGTGAAATTGATCTAAAATTTAAGAATGGCAAAAGCTGACCCAACATGCTAACCCAATTGTTTAATTGGTGATGAAGATAGAAATCAAGGTTCGATATCAAATCTCTCTCTTTTTTTTTCCTCCTTAAGAGATTGAGATTGATGTGTGTGTCTGGATATTTTCCTTAAAGATTTCTTAGAAAATTAAAGAGTAGATTCATTCTTATGGAGCTTTGAGATTATTAGTGTATATTAAGATATTTTTACTTTGTATTATCAAACATTATTTTCATTTTTATGCATTTGAATTTGAAGGATTAGATGAGCCCACAAACTTTAAGTTAAGTGTTCAAGAATATAATATTATCTGAAAAGACTAAGTCAAGATTTATGATTTATGATTAAATATAAAAAGAAAATCAACCAAATAAAAACCAATATCAAAGATTGTTATATATATACACAGAAAAAAGAACCAATCATTTTGCATTCTAAATAAATGGCTAGAATAATGCGGCCCTGCTATTCATTTTGCACTTTTTTTTTTTTACTTTTCATTTTGCATTCTTAAGTCAATGGTTAGGATATGGCCTTCAAACTTGATGTAAAGATGTAGTAGGTCCTCCAATACCACTGTTCACATCGGTAGCTTGATGGGGTCCCATAGGTCTTGCATCCTTAATTCAATTGTTCACATCCATACTGAAAGAAACTGTGATTCAGATCTGAATTAGCGGAAGACATTCATGGCTAATTTGTAACATGACAGATTTTAAAAAATCTGATTTGGACAGCATAAATCAGCCATAGTAATCGCATGAGAACTCCATGAATTCATGACCAACAAGTGTATAATTAAAGGAGAATGAAGAAGACTATTACCTCGAAGATTTGTAGACTTCAAATCTCTGAAAAAAATAGATCCAAAGGCCTGAACTCAGACTTGCAATTAGCAAACAAGTTGCTGGAATTTTCTGCACTAGTATTGCCTTTGATCTTCTTCTCTATCTCACTTCCAAATCTGATTGGCTAAGATGGTGGGATCTTAATCTAGGAATTAAGAACTATTTCTCCAAGGAAAAATCTCAGACCTTAAGCCTTCTTCAATGAAGAAGAAAACCTCCAAAGGCTGGACGTGTGGGACTCTCCTTGTGCTCACAAAGTGTTGGACGTCCAAGAGGGGTTGGGGTTTCTTTTATAGAAACTTTGAGGAAACCTTTCCTAAAAGTTTATCTCTCCTAATTCTCATGGATGTCCTAAAAGGAAAGACTTATTTCCTTTAAGAAACACTCCAATTAGAAAAGGAAACTAAAAGGCTACTTCCCATGCAATTAGTAATCCTAGTTGTAGAACACTTACTAATTTTAAGTTCCTAATCCAAAAAGGAAACTTTCTCATAGGAATACTAATCCAAAGAGGAGTCCAACCTTTCAAGTAGAGAGGCCTACTTAAAATTGAAAACCTTACCCATGGAAACCCTATTATGAATGTCCCACATATTAATGCACACCATGGCCCACATACAATTTATCTAGAATTAAATTCATGTATGCCATCAAAGGCCTATTTGAATTTAAACTCAAAATTATTTTTCCACTAAAATAATTCATCCAAATGTTATCTAAACATTTTAGGAAACCATGCCAATCTTGGAAAGTGACTAGAGAAGGGACCAAAAGACATATTTGCCATTGGCTCCCAAAATGATCAAAATGTCCATGCTAAACCCATAGCAACATAAAGACCATTTTAACCTTAACTCATTCCACTAAAGAGTTATGGTTGGACTCCAAGGACAAATATATAATATAATAAGCTCGTCATAAAATGACGGTTGTCTTCGACCTACTAAGTGTAATGACCTGAATGCCCCTCTATGTAACATCCATAATCGAGTCAGGTTATCACATGTACTATCAATCTTCCCGATTACATCTAAACCTTAGAACTTCATATCCTTAACATAATCATCATTCGAATATCATTCTCTTGATCCAGGGAGCGACCCACAAGTTCAATATCCATATGGAACATCCAAATACTAAGATCTTAGATTTTGATGATTAATCGGATAATTCTAAGGGGACGATTATTCCATCATCAGATGGCATAGATTCTATATTGCATCTGCACGTCCCAACTGATCAAGTCCGAGTACCCAAAACACAGAGCTGTTGACCCATGAAAAGAATCTCACCCATAGTGAATTAAAGCACAAGAACTTGACTTCGTCAGTTCATCCACAAATGCTCAAGATTAAGAGCACCAGTCACTCAGTAGCATGAGGTGACTTGATCTCTCTCTGTGATAGTACTATTTTAGAGATCACACCTACCATGGTCCTGTTCAATGCATTGCATATGCACTAATGAGATGAATCCGGGAAAGCCCTCCCATGACTTAGGTAAGTCACCCTGAATACAGGAGAGTCTCTCATTATAACTTATACCAAGATGAAGTGCCCAGCTCCATCTCTCAGTTATGAACAAATGTGTTGTATCCAGTGTCCATGAATTAGACCTATCTGTGTGCAGACACTACACACCTAATTCATTTACTAGAAACAATGGGCCTTATACAACCATACATATATACATGTTTAAGCATAAAAGAGTCATTCCATTAAATAACCAGTAAATATCCAGTAACAAAGAATGAGAGTGCAGCTAGTGGGCTTTAGGGCATACACCAATCCCAACAAACTCCCACTTGCACTAAAGATCACTACTTCCTAACCTAACACCCATAGACTCAACATGAGAAGTGAAGACTTTCTCAGTAAGAGTCTTAGTGAATGGGTCAGCTAAGTTATTTGCTGAAGCAATATGCTCCACCACTATCTTTCCATCCTGAATGAATTTCCGGATCAAGTGGTACTTTCTCTGAATGTGCTTGTCTTTCTTGTGATTCTTGGGCTCTTTGCACTGTGCTACAGCACCAGTGTTATCGCAGTACATGACAATCGGTTTATGCACTGCAGGAACAACTCCCAATTCCAACAGGAATTTTCTGAGCCATACCGCTTCCTTTGCAGCTTCCGATGCTGCCACATACTCTGCTTCCATGGTAGAATCAGCTATACAGGATTGCTTGACACTTCTCCATGATACAACCCCTCCTGACAAAGTAAAGACGTACCCTGAGGTAGACTTTCTGGCGTCACTATCATATTGGAAATCAGAGTCTGTATACGCCAACGGCGTTAGATCATCTGCTCGAAAGGTTAGCATATAATCTTTCGTTCTCCGAAGATACTTGAATATATGCTTAACAGCTGTCCAATGCATAGGTCCAGGGTTTGACTGATATCTGCTAACCATGCCAACGGCAAAGCAAATATCTGGTCTAGTACATAACATAGCATACATGAGGCTTCCAACAGTGGATGCATATGGAACTCTCCTCATGCTCTCTATGTGAGACCCCACCCTTGGTGGGCCCTCAATGTGAATTTGAATACTATATATTAGCCTAAGTATTTTAGTTATACTAATTATGGGGCTTAGTGAGGGTAGTTATGTATTTTCCTAGGGTTAGACTAGTGGTGTAATTAGTAGAGTCAATAGGGGGTCTTTTGTTATTTTTAGAGTTAGGGAGTTTGTTAGAGGCCCTAGCTAGAGTTTTGTAATTACTATAGGGGGTTTGCACCAAAGAATCTTCTAGAAGATCACCTAAAGACCCAAATACCCTCTACCCTAACCCTAATCCTATTCTAACCCCAAGGGCAATTTTGTCCCTAACCCAAAAATCCAACCTATATAGACAAAACCCTCCCCTGCCCAAACAACTACTGTTCATCTCCTTTTCTCTCAAGTTCCAATCTCTTCTCTCTTCTTTTTCCCCAATTCCCTCCAAAGAACCCTCATCTCCCCCTCCAATCTCTCTTTTCTCTTCCTCGCCCCAGAAATCCCTTAACAGAAGGCCAGCCGAGACCAACCCGCACCATAAGAGCAACTGCCGAGACCCTGCCTTTTGGTTTCCCTGTGGTTTTCTCTCCTTTCCTTCTACCTTCAATTAATCAAGGCAAGTGCACTGTGCTGGTAGTCTAGATTGCATGTTTCCTTCCTTTGATTTGCAGTAGAATTCCAATTTGTAATATATATGTTTAGATCGATCCTTGAGCATGTTTGTTTGGTTCCTTTGGCCATTGATGGATGGGATTACCTCATTTGGATGATCAATGGCCGGTTGATGATGGGTGGATGATGTAGGAATGATTTATTTTGCTTCTGTAATGGTCTATGGAGAATCCCAGAAGAATTGGGTCACGGGAATGAGTTTCCGGAGATGGAATGACGAGAACCCATCTCGCAGTATTGAGATCGGAATCGAAGTAGGACCACCCTTGGTAGATCAGGACCCTACGTCTATGTGAGGGGGCCTGTGCGACCATGGGGTGCTACTTGATCTGGATTCTGATCAGAGGTTGACCACCATTCCTGTGCTTAATGAAGAGAAGTTGTGTCCTGTCGCAGAACTGGGTTCTGTAACAGAACACAACACTGATAGGAGAGATGGACAGAGTCCAGCGATGGCCGAGCTCCGCACCTGCAGAGCCCAGCGGTTGCCGAGCTCAGCATTAGTGCAGCTCAGCAACTGCCGAACTCAGCACTTGCAGAGCCCAGCGGTTGCCGAGCTCAGCGTTAGCGCAGCTCAGCAACTGCCGAGCTCAGTACTGGCCGGACTCAGCGCTGGATTCAACGCTAGCCGAACTCAGAGTTCTGCCGAGCATAATGGTTAGGATGAGATTAGCGTTTAGCCGAGCTAAGTGTCTAGGCCGAGCTCAGTGCTCAAAGCCGAGTTCAGTGTTACGGCCGAACTCAGTGTTATGGCCGAACTCAGTGTTTTACTGAGCTCAGCGCCAGACTGGGTTCCGTGCCAGACCGGACTTCGAGCTTAGCCGAACTCAGTGCTTAACCGAGCTGAGAGCTAAACCAACCTCAATGCCCTGCCAAGCCCAATGCATTTTCCCGAACTCAGCTGGGTGATCCAACTGAGCTAGGCCCTTTGCCGAACTGAGTTGGGTAGCCGAACTGAGTATTCAATTGAGCTCCATTGCTTAGCCGAACTCCGAGATGGATTTCCAAAAAGGTGGGATTTCAACAAAGGAGACTAGAACCTGGGACATTTCTTCCAGCCAGAATTCCTAGTGCGCACGGCCAACCACCCAGGCCAGGGGGTTAGCCGAACTCACAGGAAGTCCTGGACAATCAGGCTTTGCCTGCAGGATGTTTTTCCTTCTCTGATCACAGTGTGCCGAGCTGACTGCCCAGGCCAGGGGGTCGGCTGAGCACACTGTGTACAGTGACGATCCCCAGATTCTAATTTCTATTGTTGCAATCATATGTAGAACCCATTGGCCATTCAAATAGACTTCCATCACTGTGCCAGCCACGAGTCAATGGTACGGCTCAACCTTGACTCGTGGGGTCCACTAATTAAAGTCCAGGTTATGTAATCTAAGATGATTCGACCTTTATACGTTACCAAAATGATGCACATAACTTCTAAGCACCAAACACAATATTCCTTAGCATCTGTGGTTTCACTTAAAGATCGAATTACCTGAGATGGACCTGTATCCGAGAGTGGACCATTTACCTAGGTTGGACTGTTGCTATCTCCCTATGATTCGTGTACTTGGAGATTCATCTCCCTCATACTATGACTATCACTCTATTGTCCCTATTATTGCTCATACCTGTTAATTAAATGGAAAATGGAGGACCTAAACCTAGGAATACTTAGAGGTGACCTGGTAATCTGATTTGGTGGATCATTGACCCGTGTCTGTGGCTAGGCGGGCCCTTTTTATGGCCTAAGTTGGATGTGAATTACCCTAGAATGGAGAGGTTAGATTGTATGGGCTTGTGACCCATTATGGACGTAGATGGATCATATGTCATTGAACATGGGCTTGTATCTCATATGGATTGTTATAGACCAGGCCAAGTATTTGGTGGGCCTTGGTACGGATCCAATGATTGGAATTGGACTTGGACTATGATCCACAATTTGTATTGAGTACTTAGACCTCTTAAGGACTTTGTTAGGACCTTGTTCACGCAAGGCAAAGCCTAGACAGACACAGACCTTTATTGTTTCCGAGTCGGCATAGACATTCACTCAGCTGATTTAAGCTCAGCCAGTTGGACTGATCATCACTGGTAGGAGCTATTGAGATTTGTTGTGTGGCTATCATGATGAGCACTGTTGGGACGGACGGTGTGATGCCGGTTCCGGTCGTTGTGGATGATGTTGATGATATTTTGCGGGGTTAGTAATCCCTAGCATTAGCTTAGGATCCCTACCGCGACTGTGTTCAGTATGGGAGGGCCGCGGCATAATATCCCGCGGTGACCAGCTTATGTGGATGTGCCATATTGTGTAGGTTTATTACTGTTATGCTTATTATGATTCTACATGGTTATCTTGCACGACTGCATAGCATATGTACCTTTGTTACTCTCTTAACTTTATACATGTCTCTACTCATTTGATGCATACATTCTATATTATCTGCATATTGTGACTTGCCAGATCTTTAGATCTGACCCACTCTTGGTGCTTAGGTCTTGACCCAGAGTTCGAGGGCGACGCGTTCGCACTCGTTGAGGTGCCCGTAGCAGGCGACTACGGATGGGGACAGGCCGACCATGAGGTCGAGCCGGTGATTGGAGAGCCTACACCTGGGGTTGAGTGATATCTTTGTTTTGGGATTTTTGAGAGAGTCTGTTGTAGTGAGAGGGTATTATTGTAATTAACTTTGGTTTTATATCATTGTCACATTTAGGCTGGACTTCAGCCCATTTATATTTGATACATGGATGATACCTTATGCTTCCGCTATACTATCATGCTTCCGCAATTAACCATTGTTACTATGTTGATGAAAAAGTTTTAAATTGGACCTCACTGCGGACCTACGATCTTGGAAGTTCTCGGATTTTCCGGGAAGTAGCGCGCCAATTTCGGTACTTTGACGATTTTCTCGGTATTCGGAATTGGGGCGTTACATTTTATGGTATCAGAGCGGGCAAGTCTCTAGGAAATAAAATACACTAGAAACTTTAGGACGTAGTGAGGATCTCAGTGTGGGGGTACGTGTAGGGTCGATGGATCGGGTAGAATCAGTGTAGTCCTAAGTGTTGGACTTAAACTAACCTAATTTCTTCCTCTTAACAGATGTCTAGAGAGGGTTCTCCATCACATATGATGCCAGCAGCCGGTAGTCAGCCAGACTTCGAGCAGCGTTTCCAGAGGTTCTTGCAGGCCTTCCTCGTTTCCCAGGAGGCCCAGGCGTCGGCGCAGCAGCAGCAGGCCGAGGATTTTGCCCAATTCCAGACGCAAGTCTTGGACATCATGGACAGAGTGGCTCAGCCAGGCCCAGCAGCGGCATCCGTTCGGGAGGCAGACCCGAACGTCATATTTGAGAGGTTCCTCAAAAGAGGACCGCCTGAGTTCACTGGCGCCGATGACCCGCTGGTGGCCGACGAATGGATCGTGCGGATGGAGAAGATCTTCAAGGTCTTCGAGTGCACCGGTCAGCAGAGAGTGCAGTTGGCCGCTTACATGTTCCGGGGAGTCGCGGAAGACTGGTGGAGGACGATTCAGCGTCATTTCGAGACGATAGGAGACGAGATCGCTTGGACTGCATTCAGGGCGGACTTCCTTCGGAAGTTCATACCATCTCACGTCAGAGACCGTAAGCTGCGGGAATTTCAGGCGCTGGTGCAAGGCAGCATGACTGTCTACCAGTATGAGGTTCGCTTCACCCAGCTTTCTCGTTTTGCAGAGGCTCTGATCACACCTGAGTCCGAGAGGATCCGTCGGTTCGTCGATGGGCTGAGAGATGAGATTCAGTTGAGCATGTCCTGCATCGAGCTGCCCACATATGAGGAGGCTTTGAGGAGAGCTTACTGGGCAGAGGAGCGTCTGCAGCGGATAGAGGCCAGTCAGCAGCAGAGGCGAGTTAGAGCCGCCTTGGTCAGACCGCAGCCTTTGCCCATACAGCAGCAGCCATTCCAGAGACAGAGGCCAGCAGGCCAGGCCAGGCAGCATCAGTATCAGCGGCAGCCTCAGCAGCAGCAGCAGTGTGGGCCCAGAGTATGCTATGACTGTGGGGAGACAGGACACATCTCCAGATTTTTCCCATTCAGAGGAGGACAGCCTCAGGCCCCGATGCTTCAGCTTCCAGCACCACCGAGGGCACCAGCTCCAGCTCCACCCGTTCAGCAGATTGCACCGGCACCCCAGCCACCTCAGCAGCAGCACCGTGCCCAGCAGCAGGCACGTGGACCCCAGTAGCCCAGGGGACAACACTACCAGAGGGGACGATACCAGAGGCCCCATGGACAGCAGCGACAGCAGCAGAGACCTCAGGCCGCAGGTCAGGCATTTGCACTCACACATGAGGAGGCCGAAGCTGCAGGGAACGTCGTCGAAGGTACTCTTTCTGTTTGTGATATGGTCGCTAGAGTATTGTTTGACCCTGGTGCGACACATTCCTATGTGTCTTCTGCTTTTTCATTAGTTCTTGGTGGGGTAGGAGAGGAGTTACCATACACGCTAGTTGTGTCTACGCCCGTGGGTAAGAGGGTAGTGTGTCAGACTTACCACCCCAGATGCCGAGTGCAGATCGGGGAGTACATTATGTTTGTAGATTTGATCGTGTTACCCATGCATGACTTCGACGTTATCTTGGGGATGGATTGTTTGGCCAGATATCGAGCAGTGATGGATTGCTTCGAGAAGATAGTCAGACTCACTATCGACGGTTCAGATGCCACGATCGAGTTTGTGGGTGAGAGGAGACCACCCAGCACTAGGTTGATTTCAGCACTGAAGGCAGAGAAGCTAGTGAGATCAGGTTGCGAGGGCTACATCGCATTCATCTCAGAGGACAAGAAGTCCAAGGGAGTCGAGGAGATTCCAGTTGTTTGCGAGTTTCCGGACGTGTTTCCCGACGAGATCCCAGGATTGCCTCCAGTCAGAGAGATCGACTTCACCATCGAGCTTGTGCCAGGCACCGCACCGATTTCTAGAGCTCCTTATCGCATGGCTCCAGCAGAGCTGCGAGAGTTGAAGACCCAGTTGCAAGAGTTGATAGACAAGGGCTTCATCAGACCGAGCATGTCACCTTGGGGAGCACCTGTGCTCTTCGTGAAGAAGAAGGATGGATCGATGAGGATGTGCATCGACTACAGGCAGCTGAACCAGGCAACAGTGAAGAACAAGTATCCTCTTCCTCGGATCGACGAGCTTTTCGACCAGCTTCAGGGAGCGCAGTACTTTTCGAAGGTGGACCTGAGATCAGGATACCATCAGCTGCGATTCAGAGAGCAGGATGTGTAGAAGACAGCGTTTCGTACTCATTACGGGCACTATGAATTCCTTGTGATGCCGTTCGGGTTGACGAATGCGCCGGCAGTGTTCATGGCCCTGATGAACAAGATCTTCGCCCCGTACCTCGACAGCTTTACAGTGGTGTTCATCGACGACGTGTTGGTCTACTCCAAGTCCAGAGAGGAGCACGAGCAGCATTTGAGGACGTCTCTACAGTTGCTACGTGACAACCAGCTATACGCAAAGCTCAGCAAGTGCGAGTTCTGGTTAGAGCAAGTAGTCTTCCTCGGACATATCATCTCCAGAGACGGCCTAGCAGTGGATCCAGCGAAGATCGAGGCAGTAGTGAACTGGGAGAGACCGAAGAATGTCACAGAAGTTCGGAGTTTCCTTGGCTTAGCAGGCTACTACCGCAGATTTGTCAAGAGTTTCTCTTCGATTTCAGCCCCTTTGACCAAGCTGACAAGGAAGGACGTACCGTTCGTATGGACCGATGCATGCGAGGACAGCTTTCAAGAGCTGAAGGAGAGACTGACGTCAGCACCGATCTTATCTTTACCTTCTGGTACAGGCGGTTTCGTTGTCTTCACCGATGCTTCAGGGACCGGTCTTGGTTGTGTTTTGATGCAGGAGGGCAAAGTCATTGCTTATGGATCACGCCAGCTGAAGGAACACGAGAAGAAGTATGCTACTCACGACCTGGAGCTTGCAGCAGTCGTGTTCGCACTGAAGATGTGGCGGCACTACCTCTACGGAGAGAAGTTCGAAGTCCATTCAGATCATCGCAGTTTGCAGTACCTGTTCACTCAGCATGATCTCAACAACCGTCAGAGGCGTTGGATGGAATACATCAAGGATTACGACTTCCCTATCAAATACCACCCGGGTAAGGCGAACGTCGTAGCAGATGCTTTGAGCAGGAAGGACCGCCCTAGTCAGTTTTCTAGCAGCAGAGGGCGTGTGGACCGATGTCTTCAGTGACTTGGATGTCCAGTTTCAGCCGCTCAGCGATAGAGTTATGCTTGCTACCATGTCCGCATGGGAACCAGAGTTGCTAGGAGAGGTCAAGGACAGTCAACGCAGCGATCCTAAGCTTGTCAGAGTGATCGAGCAGATTGACCAGAGGCCAGAGTTCAGACTGATTGGTGGAGTGCTTTACTACCAGGACAGGCTATGTGTGCCAGATATCCAGGAGCTGAAGGACCAGATCTTAGCAGATGCACACCACAGCAGATATTCGATTCACCCAGGCAGCACCAAAATGTATAGGAACCTGAGGAGTTACTACTGGTGGAACAACATGAAGAAAGAGATTGCAGGCTATGTGGCCAGATGTCTGACCTGTCAGCAGATCAAAGCCGAGCACCAGAAGCCACCAGGGCTACTTCATCAGCTCGAGATACCTCAGTGGAAGTGGGAGCATATTACCATGGATTTTATTGCAGGACTTCTAGCTACCAGGAGACGCAGTGATGGCATTTGGGTGATCGTGGATAGACTGACTAAGTTAGCTCACTTCTTACCAGTGTCGATGAGAGCAGGACTCGACGTCCTTGCTAAGCTGTACGTGGATAAGATCGTCTCTTTGCACGGAGTTCCAGCTTCGATTGTTTCAGACCGAGATCCACGCTTCACTTCTCACTTTTGGGATAGTCTTCAGCGAGCTTTGGGTACCAAGTTGAGCTTCAGCACAGCCTATCATCCTCAGACAGACGGACAGACAGAGCGCACCAACCAGACCTTGGAGGATATGTTGCGAGCTTGTGTCCTAGACTACAAGGAGAACTGGGAGGATTCCTTGCCACTCTGTGAGTTTGCCTACAACAACAGTTACCACTCGAGCATCAAGATGGCACCGTTTGAGGCATTGTACGGCAGGAAGTGCAAGACCCCAATCTGTTGGGAGGAAGTTGGCGTCAGGAGCTTCCATGGACCATCTATCGTCGGCGACACCAGTGAGAAGATCCACCAGATAGTGGAGAACCTGAAGGTTAGCCGCAGTCGACAGAAGAGCTACGCAGACAATCGGCGCAGACCACTCGAGTTTCAGAAGGGAGACCGTGTCTTCCTGAAGGTTTCCCCAGCTCGAGGCACCCTCAGATTCGGCGAGAAGGGCAAGTTAGCACGGAGATACGTCGGACACTTTGAGATCAAGGCCAGGATCGGAGATGTCGCCTACAGACTTCAGCTGCCAGCAGAGCTATCGGGTGTGCACGACGTCTTCCATGTCTCGATGTTGAGGAAGTATGTGGAGGACCCTACCCACATTCTGCATCACCAGCCGCTCGACATCCAGCCCGACGCGTCGTACATCGCCAAACCAATCGCCGTCATCGACACCAAAGAGAAGGTGCTTCGGGACCGAACCATTCAGTTCGTGAAAGTTCAGTGGGAGCATCACACTCCGGAGGAGGCTACTTGGGAGCTACGAGACCAGGTGGCAAGAGATTATCCACATCTTCTACCGCAGGTATGTCCCTACTTTGTTTTACATTTGGGGACCAAATGTTTTAAAGGAGGGAGGAATGTGAGACCCCACCCTTGGTGGGCCCTCAATGTGAATTTGAATACTATATATTAGCCTAAGTATTTTAGTTATACTAATTATGGGGCTTAGTGAGGGTAGTTATGTATTTTCCTAGGGTTAGACTAGTGGTGTAATTAGTAGAGTCAATAGGGGGTCTTTTGTTATTTTTAGAGTTAGGGAGTTTGTTAGAGGCCCTAGCTAGAGTTTTGTAATTACTATAGGGGGTTTGCACCAAAGAATCTTCTAGAAGATCACCTAAAGACCCAAATACCCTCTACCCTAACCCTAATCCTATTCTAACCCCAAGGGCAATTTTGTCCCTAACCCAAAAACCCAACCTATATAAACAAAACCCTCCCCTGCCCAAACAACTACTGTTCATCTCCTTTTCTCTCAAGTTCCAATCTCTTCTCTCTTCTTTTTCCCCAATTCCCTCCAACGAACCCTCATCTCCCCCTCCAATCTCTCTTTTCTCTTCCTCGCCCCAGAAATCCCTTAACAGAAGGCCAGCCGAGACCAACCCGCACCATAAGAGCAACTGCCGAGACCCTGCCTTTTGGTTTCCCTGTGGTTTTCTCTCCTTTCCTTCTACCTTCAATTAATCAAGGCAAGTGCACTGTGCTGGTAGTCTAGATTGCATGTTTCCTTCCTTTGATTTGCAGTAGAATTCCAATTTGTAATATATATGTTTAGATCGATCCTTGAGCATGTTTGTTTGGTTCCTTTGGCCATTGATGGATGGGATTACCTCATTTGGATGATCAATGGCCGGTTGATGATGGGTGGATGATGTAGAAATGATTTATTTTGCTTCTGTAATGGTCTATGGAGAATCCCAGAAGAATTGGGTCACGGGAATGAGTTTCCGGAGATGGAATGACGAGAACCCATCTCGCAGTATTGAGATCGGAATCGAAGTAGGACCACCCTTGGTAGATCAGGACCCTACGTCTATGTGAGGGGGCCTGTGCGACCATGGGGTGCTACTTGATCTGGATTCTGATCAGAGGTTGACCACCATTCCTGTGCTTAATGAAGAGAAGTTGTGTCCTGTCGCAGAACTGGGTTCTGTAATAGAACACAACACTGATAGGAGAGATGGACAGAGTCCAGCGATGGCCGAGCTCCGCACCTGCAGAGCCCAGCGGTTGCCGAGCTCAGCATTAGTGCAGCTCAGCAACTGCCGAACTCAGCACTTGCAGAGCCCAGCGGTTGCCGAGCTCAGCGTTAGCGCAGCTCAGCAACTGCCGAGCTCAGTACTGGCCGGACTCAGCGCTGGATTCAACGCTAGCCGAACTCAGAGTTCTGCCGAGCATAATGGTTAGGATGAGATTAGCGTTTAGCCGAGCTAAGTGTCTAGGCCGAGCTCAGTGCTCAAAGCCGAGTTCAGTGTTACGGCCGAACTCAGTGTTATGGCCGAACTCAGTGTTTTACTGAGCTCAGTGCCAGACCGGGTTCCGTGCCAGACCGGACTTCGAGCTTAGCCGAACTCAGTGCTTAACCGAGCTGAGAGCTAAACCAACCTCAATGCCCTGCCAAGCCCAATGCATTTTCCCGAACTCAGCTGGGTGATCCAACTGAGCTAGGCCCTTTGCCGAACTGAGTTGGGTAGCCGAACTGAGTATTCAATTGAGCTCCATTGCTTAGCCGAACTCCGAGATGGATTTCCAAAAAGGTGGGATTTCAACAAAGGAGACTAGAACCTGTGACATTTCTTCCAGCTAGAATTCCTAGTGCGCACGGCCAACCACCCAGGCCAGGGGGTTAGCCGAACTCACAGGAAGTCCTGGACAATCAGGCTTTACCTGCAGGATGTTTTTCCTTCTCTGATCACAGTGTGCCGAGCTGACCGCCCAGGCCAGGGGGTCGGCTGAGCACACTGTGTACAGTGACGATCCCCAGATTCTAATTTCTATTGTTGCAATCATATGTAGAACCCATTGACCATTCAAATAGACTTCCATCACTGTGCCAGCCACGAGTCAATGGTACGGCTCAACCTTGACTCGTGGGGTCCACTAATTAAAGTCCAGGTTATGTAATCTAAGATGATTCGACCTTTATACGTTACCAAAATGATGCACATAACTTCTAAGCACCAAACACAATATTCCTTAGCATCTGTGGTTTCACTTAAAGATCGAATTACCTGAGATGGACCTGTATCCGAGAGTGGACCATTTACCTAGGTTGGACTGTTGCTATCTCCCTATGATTCGTGTACTTGGAGATTCATCTCCCTCATACTATGACTATCACTCTATTGTCCTTATTATTGCTCATACCTGTTAATTAAATGGAAAATGGAGGACCTAAACCTAGGAATACTTAGAGGTGACCCGGTAATCTGATTTGGTGGATCATTGACCCGTGTCTGTGGCTAGGCGGGCCCTTTTTATGGCCTAAGTTGGATGTGAATTACCCTAGAATGGAGAGGTTAGATTGTATGGGCTTGTGACCCATTATGGACGTAGATGGATCATATGTCATTGAACATGGGCTTGTATCTCATATGGATTGTTATAGACCAGGCCAAGTATTTGGTGGGCCTTGGTACGGATCCAATGATTGGAATTGGACTTGGACTATGATCCACAATTTGTATTGAGTACTTAGACCTCTTAAGGACTTTGTTAGGACCTTGTTCACGCAAGGCAAAGCCTAGACATGTTGACACCAAAAATGTCACTTTGCCTTTTCAAGATCCAAAGAGCTACATGAAGTCGCAACCTGCCATAAATAGGCAATGCTGCTTCCAAAAATCAAATCTTGTCAGAATCAAACAAAAACTGCAAGATTCTTCCAGACAGCCAAAAGAGGAGTACACAAGAAGTTTCGGGCCATTTCAAAATCATTTGGCCTAACTTCGCTTCTCCGACAGCCGAAAAGGAGCTCTCGACGGCAAAGGCTCTCCGGGACCATGGTTCCCAAGACAGAGCCTATGGATCATCTTAAAATGACTCCAATAGGTTCCCTGTCAAATTTCAAGTCAATCGGACATCGGTTGACCACACATCAAACCGCGACATCTTCATCGCGACAAAAAGCAAGTCTGCAGGTGATAGGACCCTAAACAGCTTCGAAACTCAAACAAAAGCCTATGGTTGGTCTTATTTATTGCTCAGGAGGCTTCACACCAAATTTCAGGTCATTCCGACATCGTTTGGCCCAGTTTCAGCTTCTGACGGAAAATCGGCAGCTCTGCGCGACAAAGTCTTCGGCTTTCTCAGGAAATTGGAAACTTTGCAAAATAAAATGCAAGGATTCTCATCAGGTTTCCTACAAAGAAATCAGGCCAATAAATGGTCAAAATGTCAAGGAAAAGTACAGAAGAAAAAAGAATCAGAAAAAAGCAAAAACGGACGCAAAACGGGACACGAAAGGGGGAAAACCCCCCCAGGGTCGCAGACCCCTGCGACCCTGGGCCAGGGTCGCCGGCGACCTTGGACCCCGGGGTCGCCGGGAAAGCCCCGGAAACCCCGGTTTTCGCCGTTTTTTCGCGATTCGAGGAGCCCAGCCTCTGGTACTTTCCAAAATTCATGCTTTTGAGACACCAAGTCCTCTGACATCCGTCCAAAACACGGGTAAATCATCAAGAGTATCGAAGACAGTATTGATCGCCACCCGGTCAACCAAAAAAAGTGTGCTTTCCACCCGACCGATCGAGAAATCGACAGGACAGATGGCACCGACCCGCTGTTGGCAACAAACACCTGAAATTACATGATCATCTGATGTCGATCTGCATGAAGATCCATCGATGATCATCAACAGAAGAATTCCAAAAGACGTGGCACGGCCCACGACTCTTCAGCTGCTCGGCGACCACTTAATGCGATTAATTGACTAGCTTTATTACAGTCATTAATCCATTTCTTTGGACGGCCCAATCAGAAGCAAGCATTCGGGAGTTACAAGTCAAGAGATTCATGGCATTTAACCCATGAAACTCCTCCCATCATGGCGATTAAAGGCGATTAAATGCCCTCAATCTCCTCCGGCCAATCAGAAGCCAAGAAAAATGAGTTACAAAATAAACAATTCAATTTTGTAACTCCTCCCATTATGCGGCTTAATGACAATAAAAGCCCATAAACCCACCTAAAAGGCTACCTAAAAGCCTATAAATAGGAGGGCTCTCCAAGAAGAAAAACACAACGGACAGACAACGAACATCAACAGACAGCAGTCAGAAATCCAGAGAAAAGAAAAAGAGAGAAAACTCTGCGGAAGTTCTACACCGGCCACCGCAACAAGGTGACAAAAGTCCCTTGGGGGGTACCCCCCCCCAAGGTCCTTGCCTTCTTCTCCTGCCTCCAATGGCTTAGATATGGCTTTTCAGCCCGTCTACTCGGTTTTTTATTGGACATAGGACCTTCCTTTGGTCTTTGTCTTCTAAAAACCCGAGGTTATAGCCAAGCCAAGCAAATCAAATAGCATCCTCTGTTCTCATCTGCATGGATGATGGCGAAGCCCACATATGGCTTGCGACCGTCAATCTAAACGAGTCCCCCACAATCTCCTGAGAAGTTAGATCCTCCTTTTCTTGCTTTTCATTGTAGTTTGTATTTTTTCAAAAGAGACAAAAATCACAATTCTTGTCTTTCATTATTGATAAGGATTGTAAATCGGCTATAAACGCCAAAATAGGCTATAAACGCCAAAATCGGCTATAAATGCCAAAAAAATCGCCTTTCACGGCAAATCAAGAAAATGTCTCTTTTCTTAAATATATGTGCAATGGAAAACTTGAAAGAAGTTGATTTCCTTTTTACTTGCGAAGGTTGATCTCCGGATCACCACTTGCAATTCCAAGTAAAAATAGAAAATCTGGCACACCCACAAAAAAAAAGAAATGTTGATGCACGCCCTTGCCCCCGGTTACGAAAGGGTCGGAACCAAACGGACTCCCACGTCCGCCGACCTCGGTAGAACCGAGCATCGGAGCGCGGTCCATCAAGCTGGCATCACCCGGTGGGACTCGTTTATTTGAGAACACGATGCTAGAAATGAAATATTTGCATATCATATATTTTGCTCTATGCTTATATTTCTTTTCTCGATTCCTTGGCTACTTTATAATTGGTGGCCTATGTTGAATTCCGCATAAAAAAAATGAGATGAGATTTTTTGTTTGGAAATTTCTAATTCTTTGAATTTATTTCCACTCTTTCTCTTTTCAAAAAACAAAAAAACAAAAAAAAATCAGATTTTTCATTTTTGGATTCAAAATTGAGAAACTTTGATCCTTTCCCTTCTGGGCACTGGCGCTCGCGGAAATCGCCGAGACCGTGTTCGGATCAGGGGTTGGGCCATTGTTTCTCTTCGATGAGTTCATTAAAAATCTAAAAAAAAAAATATAAAAAAAGTAAAAAATCAGATTTTTCATTTTTGGATTCAAAATTGAGAAACTTTGATCCTTTCCCTTCTGGGCACTGGCGCTCGCGGAAATCGCCGAGACCGTGTTCGGATCAGGGGTTGGGCCATTGTTTCTCTTCGATGAGTTCATTAAAAATCTAAAAAAAAAAATATAAAAAAAGTGAAAAATCAGATTTTTCAATTTGGATTCAAAATTGAGAAACCTTGATCCGTTCCTATCGTTCATCGCGCTTGCAGAAATGTTGAGCCTGTTCGACTAAGGTTTTGGGCCATTGTTTCTCTTCGATGAGTTCATTAAAAATCTAAAAAAATATATATATATATATGTAAAAAAAAAAAAAATTTTAGATTTCTCAATTTGGATTCAAAATTGAGAAACCTTGATCCGTTCCTATCGTTCATCGCGCTTGCAGAAATGTTGAGCCTGTTCGACTAAGGTTTTGGGCCATTGTTTCTCTTCGATGAATTCATAAAAATAAAAATAAAAAAAAAATATAAAAAAAAAAGACATAGACCACTAAGGTTAAACCAACTGTGTTCTTTGATCATGGTTGATTCAAGGAAAAGCCTTGTCCAGAGTGTGGAGACAGCTTGACTGTTCTAGGCAAGGGTCCTCCAAACGGGTTCATTAAGTAATCCTACCCTTACCTGGGGGCAATTCTATCAATCAAGATTTCATAAGACCAGGTTAGGAGGCCTATGTGTACTCTCTCGTCTTTTAAATAAATTTTTTTTCAAAAATAAAATTTTTAAAAAAAATAAAAATTTTAAAATAAAAAATAAAAAATAAAAAAAAATTTCAAAAAAAAAATCTTAAAAAAAAACTTAATAAAAAATAAAATAAAAAAAAATAAAAAAAAAGATTTAAAAAAAAAAAAAAAAACTTCCGTCATTTTGGGTTTAGATTAGAGAAATCTTGGTTTTCTCCTTTCTGGGCACTGGCGCTCGCGGAAATCGCCGAGACCGTGTTCAGATTGGAGTGCCTTTTGCTCTCTTTGATAAACCCGATATTGGCTTTTCAAAAAAAAAAACTCGTCATTTTTAGATTCAGATCCGAGAAATCATGGTTCATTTCTTTCTGAGCACTGGCGCTCGCGGAAATCGCCGAAACTGTGTTCAGATTGGAATACCATCTGCTCTCTTTGATGAATCCAATCTTGACCTTTCAAAACAGAGAATCTCATCTCATAAGATGCGGTCTCAAAACATTTGTGTCTAGCGGTACTAGTACGCCCTTTCAGGGTCTACTGTATTGCGACCGGCACATCTGTAACTTCAACTTTATATTCTTCTTACCTCGAGCAAGCTCTGCTTCTCGATAAGTCGAATTTAAGTTCACAATTGCTTCTAGCAGTCACTGGGATGCCCATTCCGGGCTTACCACACATGCGATCAGAACAATTGTACCCTCTATGGCATTTTGCCTTCCTCATATTGCTTGGGTCATCTACCTCGAGCAATTTGAAAAGATGAAACCATAGAACTTCCCATTTATGATCATTATATTCTTGTGATTACTAATGGATGTGGTCTTGTTTCAGAAATTTTCGAAAAACTAACAATGGCAGCTTCACTAACCATTACTTTCGACGAAAACAAGCACCAACTCATGCTTCAACAGAAGCAAACCACGCGCACCTACAAGCGCCCCATCAGCTGCCGAAGTGTCAACTCCCTCGGCAACTCTCTGAACTCCGGGTCGACCTCGACTCCCCGGACTATCGTCTTCGGGACGCTGGGACCATTCCCACTTCCCGTGGAACAAACTGCTCCCTCCAAGAAGCAGAAACTCGCCTCTCAACGTGTCACTACCATGACACCAAAGGCGAGCACCAGAAGGCCTGAAGCCCATGGCAGCCCCACGAAGCCTCAACCTGCAAACAACCAGGTCTACCCCAAGACTTGGTCCCCAAGACCTTCACCAAACAGAGAAGGTCCCAAACATCCACTAAGCCAGCATTCCTGGCCCCACTCAAGGAGAACCAGTTCTATCCTCTTGCCTACATGAAAGAGGAGAGACCCATCTCCAACCCGACTTCAAAGTCAACCCAGCATGAGCCGGCTTGTTCCTACAAGCCCAAAATCAGATCATGCATCACAAGGCCTCTACAAGCACCTGCTAAGGCCTACAAACCTGCAGTTCGACCCTTCATATCTACAGGGGCCGAACTTCAAAAATTCAAAGCTTCGCTGCAACTGGCGAAGGATAGGGTTCGCATCCTGTCCTTGCCCAGCTACAAAGAAGACAGGCTCGACTGCTGCGCCCGAAGGAGCACATCCTTCATCGTCAAAGCCCAGTCATAGCTGACCGAAGCTCAAATTGCTCGCTGTATACGCCGCCGCGCGTTATACCGGCAAAAGAGACTACAGAAGCAAAGGACCCAACCTCCCACACTTCAAGTCTCTCCCAAATGGGTCGAAAAAGAAAGACCCAACCAAGTTGCTGCCGTCCATATGGTTGGAAAAAACCAGAAGGCGCCAAAAATCAGCAACAAAAATCCATGTCCGACGTCCGATGACCCGCAGCGTCTCCAGGACAAGAAGACATTTAGAAGAATCCCCTGCTCCTTCAAGCAAAGGACAGCAGAGTGATCCTTCCTCAAGCTCCTCTTCGAAAAGAACGAGCCCCAGCTCAGTCACCAGGACAGTTTCTTCGTTCGAATCACGAAGGATGAATGTCTTGGCTACAAATTCTGAGCCACCACCCCGCAATCCACCTCCAGAAGATGCGATCACCCGCATCCAGCAGTTGGAACAGGGCCAGCAGAGGATTGAAACTCTGATGGAAAACCTTCTCCACGCCTTCCAAAATCAGGCGAACAATGAACCTCCTCCGAATCATCAAGACGACGAGGTTAATAGAGAAGAAAATGAGTCACGCGCCCTTACCAAAAAGGACGTAGACGGTATCCTCGCCAAAGCAAAAGAAGAGGATATACTCAAAGAGCATGGGATCAAGCCACCATATCCCTTATGGATGGACTCGGTCCCGTTCCCCACCAAATTCAAGCATCCTACTCTCCAAACATATACGGGGAAAGGATCAGCCAGACAGCACGTCATCCACTTCAAGATCCTGACGGGAGCTATCGCGGATCAAGATGCACTCAAGATCCGCCTCTTTGCAAGTACCCTAAAAGGTACGGCCTTCGATTGGTACTCCACTCTGCCGGAGGACTCAATCCAAAACTGGGCCATGCTAGAGACACGCTTCCTGACTCACTTCAAAGGTGAGGATCACCCCGCTACTATGGCTCAGCTGTGCAGCCTAAAACAGGGGGAGAATGAATCAACATATGACTTCATTCACAAGTGGAAAGCAATGGCATACAAATGCTCTGATGTATTGCCACAGGCGTCGCTAGTCGACATCTGCCGAAACAACATGAGAGCCAGAATCCGCTCGATGATCATCGGCAACAAATCAAAAAACCTGGGAGAACTCCTAGAAGCTTCCATGGAAGCTGAAACGGTGATTAAAGACCTCAACAGTCAGAAATCATCAAAGAAAGAGCCAACCGCCATTGCAACCTCTAAACCAAAGAAAAAAGAGGTCCTCAATGTGCAGACCAAGCCAGCTCCTCAGCCACCAAAGAAAGCTGAAAACAAAGCTGCTGGTAAGAAACCTGAACTCTCTGATGCCTTCAAAGAACGAGTAGAGAAGAAATACCCGTTTGATGAAGATGTTGATGAAATCTTCGGGGCTCTTGTGGCAAACGGCAAGCTCACCTTGCCTGAACCAAAAAGACCGGGTGATGTTGGCAAAACCAACGATCCTCGGTACTGTCCATACCACCAGATGATCTCGCATCCTCTCAATCAATGCTTCGTTGTGAGAGAGAAAATAAATGAGATGTGGAAAAACGGAGTCATCACCTTTGACAAAAACTATGGGTCTGCCTCCGTCAACATGGTGACATGTGGACAAACATCAAGATCGCCGAAGAAGAAGATCATTACTTCCTTCAAGGTGATAAACTCAATCCAAGCGTCCGAGCAACTGGTTCCTTACCCGACACCAGACGGACAACCGATATGGGTACATCCCGATCTCCTGGAAGATGAAAATTGGGAGGTCGTGAAAACAAAGCCTACAGCTCAACAGCGAAGGCAGGCTAGGAAACATCTCCTCAAGCTCAAACGGCAAGAGAAGACCCAGCCAAAACTAGAGGTCAAAGAAAAGGCAGAGGCTTCCTCTACCGCTTCACTGGAGGTAACAAAAACATCCCTTCCAGAGACTTCAAAGGGGGTAAGGAAATTCACTCTCAGTGATTTCATGCCACCTCAATTCAAAGAAGCCATGCAGGAGGCATCATACTCTTGCAATTCAGTAGTTGGATTCTCCATTGATGGATACGAATCAAGCGACACCGATGATGGATTCGAACCCAACTACACAGATGAGTGGGAGGAATCCCTTGAAACAGGAGAATATCTCTCCGATGAAGAATGGGTTCCTGAGTCTCATCTTATGCCAGTAATCTGGTATAACCCCTTACAGCCACAAGGATCCTGGTCTGATGATGAAGAAGACCAAGAAGCTGTAAATGCTGCTGACCCAGCACCTCTCATTACTCCAGTGGAAATTAACAATGTTGAGCCACAAAGAGATGATGAGGAAGAAGATCCGGCTCCCATGCCTGATCTTGAAGAATATGCAAGGATCTTGCAGCGACTCGCTCTAGAACAAGAGCAAGAACGCGTCAACGAGCCTCCTCGCAATCCAGAGCCTGAAGTCCCTGAAGACCATCAGGTAATCCTCCCTTAACTCCTGAAAATGGAGAAAATTGCTGGATAGACGATCCTCTCACATCCGAGGATGAGTCTGACTCCGATCAGGCAACATCTCCCGTCAGAGCTTCCTGTAATGTGATAATTCAGGATTATAGCTCTTCCGAAGCATCGTCTGATGAGAGCACTTACACTCCGGCTTCGCAAACACAAACTGCGAATGAATCCATTGAAATGCTTCTTCGGCGTCTCGTCGGGTAAGTTCCTCGGATTCTTAGTTCGGAAAGCTGGAATAGAGCTTGACCCCATAAAAGTCAAAGCCATTCTAGAAATGCCCTCTCCAAGAACCTTGAGAGAACTCAAAGGGCTTCACGGGAGATTGGCCTACATCAGACGGTTCATCTCCAATCTTTCGGGGAAATGCCGTCCATTCTCCCGGTTGATGAAAAAAGGTGTAAACTTTGTCTGGGATGCTGACTGTGAAGCTGCTTTCCAAGACATCAAGTCATACCTGACAAAACCTCCAGTGTTAGCTACTCCTACCACTGGAAAACCATTCATCTTGTACATAAGAGCCCTTGATCACTCTCTGGGAGCTCTGCTTGCGCAAGAAAATGATCAAAGAAAAGAAGCTGCTCTATATTACGTCAGCCGCATGCTAGTAGGTGCAGAGCATCGCTACTCTCCAGTCGAAAAAGAATGTCTTGCAGTGATGTTCGCCGTACAAAAGCTGCGTCACTACTTGCTTTCCAACACAGTCTACCTGGTCTCGAGGGTCAACCTCTTGAAGGTCCTTGTCACAAAGGCAGGTTCTCTCAATGCTTGACTGGCAAAATGGTCCATCCTTCTGTCACAATTTGATATTAGGTATGTACCACAAAAAGCAATCAAAGGGCAAGCTCTAGCAGACTTCCTCGCAGAGCATCCATTGCCTAAAGATTCTCCACTCAGAGATGATCTCCCAGATGAACCAGTCTACAATGTGGAGACTTTCTCACAAAGTGCCTCCTGGGACATGTACTTTGACGGTGCAACCAGGACAAATGAAAAAAGACAACTGATCTCGGGAGTTGGCATCCTCTTTGTTAGCCCCGACAAATACATGATTCCACACGCTTTCTCGCTACTGGAACCATGCACAAACAATGCAGCTGAATATCAAGCTCTGATCTTAGGATTGGAACTCGCCATCGAATCCGGTATCACCATGCTGGAAGTTTTTGGAGACTCTCAACTGATCGTCAACCAGATGAATCAGAAATTTGAAGTCAGGAAGCCAGATTTGCTGCCCTACTACAACAAGGCACAATCACTTCTGCAAAAGTTTGACATCTGTCACATCACCCACATTCGTAGAGGTGAAAACATACGTGCAGATGCCCTAGCCGGACTTGCCGCATCCATGGCAATCCAGGAAGGGGAAAACATGCAAATCACAGTGTGCGAAAGGAGAATCCTTCCTCCTCTTAACACACACCAAGCAGTTGCTGAATGCCACCAAGTGGTCGGAAGTCGGATTTCAATCCTTCAAACTTCAATTGGCGACTGGAGGGATCCGTTCATTGATTACATTATGTTCGGAATCCTACCTGAAGATCCAAAAGAACGGGTAAGCATCCAAAGGCGAACCCCAAGCTTCCATTTGGATATTCCTTCAAAAATCCTTTACAGGAAATCCTTCAACGGAGTACTTCTACGCTGCTTGTCACAACAAGAGGCTGAAGAAACACTCAAAGAAGTTCATGCTGGTCTTTGCGGAGCTCATCAGGCTGGACCTAAGCTCTATGATCAGATAAAAAGGTTAGGATATTACTGGCCTACCATGGTAGCTGACGCAATGCAATTTGCCAAGCGCTGCCAACAATGCTAAGTTCATGGAGATTACATTCACATGCCTCCAGAATGGCTGCATCCTACAGCGATCTCATGGCCTTTCGAAGCCTGGGGTATGGACATCATAGGTCCTATTTATCCCCCTTCAAGCAAAGGTCATCGCTTCATCTTCGCCGCTACGGATTACTTCTCCAAGTGGTCAGAAGCATTTGCGTTTAACGAAATGAAGACCTCATCAGTCCTTCAGTTCCTACGCACCAACATCATTTGTCGTTTCGGCATACCCAAAAGATTCGTCCATGATAACGGACCACAGTTCCGGGATCATCGATTCTATAGGTTGTGCGACAAATACAAAATTCAAAGCTGTCCTTCGACTCCATACAATCCGGCAGCAAACGGGTTAGCAGAAGCTTTCAACAAGACACTCTGCAAAATCCTCAAAAAAATGGTCTCTAATCACAAAAGAGACTGGAGCGACAAAATGTCTGAAGCTTTGTGGGCCTATCGAACCACCGTTCGAGGACCAACCCATAGCACACCATTCTCCTTGGTCTATGGATGCGAAGCTGTCGTGCCCTTGGAAGTACAAATTCCTTCCTTAAGGGTATCCTTGCAAAATGACATGACTCAAGAAAGCAATGTCAAATTGCGACTCCATGAGCTGGACAATCTCGATGAGAGACGGCTCGAAGCTCAACAAAGCATTGAACTTTACCAAGCACGTATGGCAGGATCTTTCGATAAAAAGGTCAGGCAACGTGCCTACAAAAAGAGTGACTTGGTTCTTGCGGTAAAAAGACCAATGGTCTTCGCTCACAAGTCCAAAGGCAAATTTGAGCCAAAATGGGAGGGACCCTACGTCATCGACAAGGTTTCCAGGTACATACGCACTCCTAAACGGCGCATACGCACTCCTAAACATGGAAGGTGACAGATGTATGCTGCCCATCAACGGCAAGTTCTTAAAGCGGTACTACCCTTGAAGACTTACCCAACTGGGTAAGAGCAATGCCTGTACGGCCAAAACCGGTTTCCAGGTACACGCTCGCTAAACTCACCCTTTTTTAGAATTTTCATATCAATGTTGAAATTTCTAGAAATCTAAAACAATGCTTACTTTCATCGTTTCATTGTTCAAAAAAAAAATCCAAGTTTAGGAACCTTTCCCTAACTTGACCAAAATTTTCAACCCTTGAACCCAAAATTCATGGTTTGAAACAAAATCCGGATTCAGGGATTTCCACCCTAGTCCACCATGCCTTTTACCGCCAAAATGGTTTTAGGTCAAAACTTATGACCCTCGTGTCTTTAAACAAAAAAAAAAATGGTTTTTCAAAAACCGCGAGGAAGCGACGCTTAGTCGATACTCGCACAAATCGGAAGCAAGCGAACCACGTTCGACACTTCCAAAATCGCAGGGAAGCGACATTTCGTCGATACTTGCAAAATCCAAAACTGTGGAAACGCAACATTTCAGTTGATATCCACAACCCAAATTTCAAAGGTTCGAAAAAACCTAAAAAAAAAAAAAACTGTGGAGACGCAACATTTCAGTTGATATCCATAACCCAAAGGTTCGAGAAAACCACAAATTTCAAAAATCGTGGGGAAACGACATCAAGTCAGTACCCCGCAAAACCAAAATTTTTGAAAAGCAAGGATGCGACATTCCATCGATACTTGCACCCAAATCCGCGAGGATGCGACATTCCATCGATACTCGCAACCGAATGAGCAAGGATGCGACATTCCATCGATACTTGCAAGAACATTCAGCAGGGAGGCGACTTTTAGTCGATACTTGCATTTTTTTTGAAAACCAAACCGGCTATAAATGCCACAAACAGGCTATAAATGCCACAAACCGGCTATAAATGCCATCAAAACAGGCTATAAATGCCACAAACCGGCTATCAATGCCACCAAAAACAAAACCGGCTATCAATGCCACAAACAAAAAAAAAAACTTGGATTTCAAAAAAAAACCCGGCTATCAATGCCACCAAAACAAAACCGGCTATAGATGCCATAAAACAAACCGGCTATCAATGCCACCAAAAACCGGCTATCAATGCCACCAAAACAAATTCGGCTATCAATGCCACCAAAATTGGCTATAGATGCCACACACAAAAAAAAAAAACTCGGCTATCAATGCCACAAGAAAAGCTGGCTCTCATGCCAAAATTGGCTTCCATGCCACAAACAAAAACCTGGCTTTCATGCCAAAACAATCACTTGACAAAAGATTTTCACAAAATGACAACCTTTTGATCAAATCCCATTTAGCAATTACTTTTATCACAAAAAGATTCAAGTGAGCGTAGGGATAACAAAAAAAAAGAAGAGAACATCCCATTTAGCAATTACTTTTATCACAAAAAGATTAAAGTGAGCATAGGGATAACAAAAAAAGAAAGTGTTCACAAGCACTACAAAAAAAAAATTAATAAGTACCAAAAAATACAAGTGGTACCAAAAAAAAAGAAAAGAAAGAAGGATGGTTTCTGTATACAGGAGCTCAATCAAAAATGGTCTCCAGCCAAGAGTTCAGCTCCCCAAGCAGACTTTTAGCCTCAGCCGTCAAGGATTCCAAGGCACGCTTCTTCAGGAACTTGCCATGAGATGCTGGAGTGGGCTGTACCCCTTCTCTCACACCAGGAAGCTTACCTCGAGCAGTTTGCCATTGTTCATCCTCATCAGATTTCCTTTTGAGAACCCGTTCGGCATCTGCAACCTGGTGAATCAGGGCACTCTCCCTGTCGCGAGCTTCTATTATGGCAGTCCACTTGGCAGCGACTTGTGCCTGCAAATGCTCAAGACGTTTCCTGGCCTCATCGACCTCCCTGTCAAGGATGTTGAGGTCATGTGTCAGCCTGATGATGGCTATCTCTTCTAAGTTCCTCTTTCGGACTGCCAGCTTCTTGCTTTCTGTAGCCTCATCCAGGTCAGACTTAGCCTTATCAGCAGGGTCCAGGAACATCTCCTTGAAGAACTGGTCATCAGCCAAACTCACGGTCTCAAACCACTTGTCACCCAGTGCAATGATCCTATCAACGATCGCCCTGGCACCTGTGACATCCATACCAGCTTCTTCAGCATCACTGAGAATCTCCTGCACATGCTGGATCATGCCAAATCCGACTTCCAAGTGCCCAGAAAAGAGAGTCTCAATCCAAGAGTGTAAGATCCCGACCCCAATCCTTTTGTTTAGCATTGTTTTAATCGTGGTTTAGCTTTTTAATTGAGATTTGATTTAGTTTGACCGCGTTTTTGAGTTTGACCGGATTTTTCCTTGCCTTGGAGATTTTGTAGACCGTTGACTTTAGTTTGACCCGGTCCTTATGATTTGTATTTTTATGGGAAATTACTTTTGATTTCTGAAAATTCTGGATTTGACATATTTCAACTCATTTGATGAAGTTTAACAACTTTCATATTTTAACCATTTTGATTTGATGATCAGAAATGCGTTTTTTTCGAGGAAAAAGGGCAAAACTGACTTTTCACCCTAAATCTGTCCATGAATTTCGAAAATTTCAGAAATTAGGGAAATATTACTTTTTGGAAAGTAGATATTTCGCCGATCGTTTTTTGTCTTCTTCGTCGTTTTCATTCGGGACTCGCAAACCTTAGTTCCAGCTTTGGTAAGCTTGGGCCCATGGGGCCCAGCCCAATTGTTCTATAAAACCCCAATGGGTTCTCTTCTCTTCTCCCATTCTTCATTTCCTGCAACAAGAGAGGGGTAGGGTTTCTCCCAGCCCCCTTTCTCTCTCCTCATGCATCCCTTCTCCTTTGATGCTAAAATGGAGATTTGAGCTCCTCTTCTTCTTCCCCATCTTCCAAGCTTCCCCTAGATACCATTTTTGAGATGTTTGAGCTAGAGAAGACCCATCTTTCAAGCTCTTCTTCTTATTGGAACACCCAAAGGTTAGCAATGGTTTTCTTTTCTTTAGATCTTTGTTTTCCTCCTCATTTGGAGTGTTTTAATCCCACATGCAATGGGTTTTCATGGAGTTTGGAAAATGATTGATTTCTAGGGTTCTTTTGAGCTATTTTGGGGGTTTTATGATTTGTGGAGCTTGAGGCCATTAGAAGACTTTCATGGAGTGTTTTACATCTTCTCTTGACTCAAGGCAAGTAGAATTTTCAACTAATATGATGTTTTCATGAGTCTCATTTGGTTTCATGGCTTTTTCTTCATTATGTTCTAACCCTTTGTGATTTATGGATTCACATTGAATGAATGGACTAATGTATGTTAATTTCCACTTATGCTATTTTCTTATGATGTATTGGGAGTTTGGTTTCATTTTAGTCACTTTGATCATTTGATTTTTTTTGGTATTAATGGTGTTGTGTTCTAAGTATGGGAAAAAACTTTGATTTTTAAAAAGGGTTGTGTTTGATCAATTGGATAGGTTTATGGATGGTTTTGATGAGTTTGGAAGGACAAGGAAGGGCCCAACAATTCATGGAAATTAGTATGAAGAAGAGGAATCAAAAGAATCAAGAAAAAATCAGAAAAAATGCAAAGAGATGGAGAATTCTGCACTCGGGCCGGACTGGGCAGGCCCAGTCCGCTCGAGCGACCCACTGGGTCGCTCGAGCGGACCAGGCACTGTCTGGGTCCGTTCGAGCGACCCACTGGGTCGCTCGAGCGACCCAGCTTCTGTCTGGGTCCGCTCGAGCGGCCTGGGTCCGCTCGAGCGAGCCCAGCTCAGTCTGGGCTGGGTTTGGGTCCGTTTATGGATCAGTTTTGGGCCTGTTCTTTGGGACTTCTTTGGGCTTGTCCTTGGGCCTGTTTCAAGTTTAGTTTTGGGCTATTTTAAAACTGTTTATTGGGCCATTTCAGATCTGATGTTGGGTCATCTTTGGGCCTGACATTTGACTGTTTTTAATGACTGTTTTGTGGGCTGTTTTAGAATTTGTTGGTGGGCCTGTTTTATGGTTAGTTTGGGTTGGTTTTAAAACTTGTTCCTTGGACCATTTAAGGACTAGTTGTGGACTGTTTTTAAATTTGTTTTGTGGGCCTGTTTGAAGTTAGTTTGGGCCGTGTTTAAGAATCGTTTTGTAGGCCATTTAGGGATTTGTTTTGGACAGTTTTTAAATCTGTTTCGTGGGCCTGGTTAAGGTTCAGTTTTAGGATGTTTTAAAAATCAGTTTTGTGGGCCATTCAAGTTTGGTTTTGGGCCGTTTTAAGGTTTGTATTATGGGCCATCTTAAGATTTGTCTTGGGCTGTTTTGAAAACTTATTTTGCGGGCCATTTAAGAGTAGTTTTCGGACTGTCATTCGGGACTGTTTTGGACTCGGTTTAAGGCCAACTATGGGCCTGTTTTAATGAGATTTGAGATTTATTTGGGATACTTGGAAATTTGTGAAATGGGAATGATGTGAGAATGAGGGCATGTGAAATTACCTGGGAACCGTTCGGGTCTTAATGCGCGCTTATCATTTAAATATTATGGATTTTCATTGGCATCAAACGCACTTCTTATTAATTAATGTTTAAAGGTTAAATGTGCATTGAGATGGTTCCTTGGTAAGTCATTAAGTCATTCTCCACTGTCCATTCCATTTCAAGTCAGAAAAATGTATTTGTATTTGTATTTGAATTCGTATTTGTTTTCTTTGGTGAACTAACTTAAATAGCATCAATGATTTGTTATAAAATCATGTGTCTTCCCATGTTCGAAAGGGTTGATCGTATGATTTTATACAAATCACCTTGATGCGTATTTGAACGGTTTACCAGAGATATTCGTATGTTTTCTCCGATTCGATTTGAAAAGAGATTGAGTATGTTCGTTACATTCGGGATTTCTTCGCTAAGACTATTGTTTTGACAACACTAGTATTTGAAAATAAAAACCTCGAGGCAAGACGGGGCCAGAGCTATGTGGTGCGAGCCCATGAGCCAAAGAGGCTATGATTCCGAAAACAAAACCCCGAGGCAAGACGGGGCCAGAGCTATGTGGTGCGAGCCCCTGAGCCAAAGGGATTAGTATTATGTTAGATTTGTATCCGTTCGAGTTTTGAAAACTAAAGGCACCACTAGGCTTAGGTCACCTTGTCGGGCTGATCACCCGGCTTGGGATCTTTATTCTGTTTGCCAGCTGCAGCTTGGATTCCGTCTGTACCGACCATGGCAACGGTAATTATCTGCCGGTCCCATTTGTATGGCTACGGTTCTGATACTTTTGATCTGCCCGGTCCCATTTGTATGGCTACGGTTCTGATCCTCTGTTTAGTACCACGTTCAGTGGCTACGCTCTGTCTGCTCTTATCACTTCGGTAATAGGAGGATTTAGCTATTTGTGGTCGCCTAGGTTTTATCTGCACATTACTTTAGTTTATGATTCTTGTCGGTTATGCTTTTTATGCTTTGATTTGTTTAATGTTTACGATATCGACCTTTATCGTATTGTTTCTACTGTTCAGTTTTAAATGTACTTCCAATTATTAAATGCCTTGCTTAGGTGGTTAACTTTTCGAGACATTTATGCTTTAGAGACTGCTCGTTTATTCGTCTTGATATTTATGTTCGGACTTTCGATTGTTTTAGCATGTTTTATTGTCATTATTGTTTAGACTGTTTATTCGGTTTTACGATGATTTCATCAGATTTTATTTATGTTCTTTTGTTCATATTATTTGTTTATTTGCTTGCCAGACCGTCGTGTCTGACCCTTTTTGTTTGGTGCCAGTTTTCTTCTTTTCTGTTTGTAGGTGTTTGATCAGAGGAGGCGGTGGGACCGCCGGTCTGACGTGAGAGGCTGCCCGTTGATATCATCTAGATGTCAAGTTTGGCACCAGAGTTCGTATTGAAATGTTGGGGTAGGATTTATGTTTAGTTGGTTATATGGTTGTATGGCTTTATTAGCCTTTTTATTTGGGTTGTAATTAAGACACTTGTTAATTGAAATTTGAATATAGGAAATAATAGATTTGTTACTACCAGCTCAGTGTGTTGTGATTTATGGGTTATGCCAGTCTTATTATGAGATGGCTTTATGACATTGGTTGCGTACGACACGGAACCCGATGGCCACGGATTCCGAGTCGTAACACCATGGTTAGCTTCCGCGAAAAATATACTCTGATTGTGTTGGGATGTGATTATCCTCATTCACGCGGATCTTGGGAACTATACAAAAAGTTTCAAATTATTCCAAAATTTCGCACCCCGAGATCGGTTCGCTGCAGGTCCCGGTTTCGGGGCGTGACAAAGAGCTCACAACTCGCACCACCACCTTCTTCGCAAAAAGAAGAGATGGCCCAGCTGAGGATTCGCCCAACTCCGTTGGTCGGCTACTCATGTCATCATCTGTCGAAAGAGTAACAAAAGAACTCTTTCCAGCTGAAGCTGCTCCTGCTCGGGAAGGAATCTCAGCGCGAGGAATCTCCTCAATATTGTCAGAGCTGGTCCCAGGAATCTCTACCTCTGGATCAACCTCTGGCATCTCTTGCTCTGGAAGCGACGGATCCTCCTCTGCCACTTCAAAACCTGCAAAGGAAACACAAAAAGGTATGAGTATGACCCTGTTTGAAAATCATTATCAGAGTTATAACTATAAAATACCTTCTTGGACGACTGGCGGAACACTTTCTTCCTCCATGAACTCATCGAAAGCATCATCAACATTTGCGTCGATCGATGGTTCAAAGTCATCAGAACCCTGTGGCAAGTCAGCTGACAAAAAAAAAATGTGTTAGCAAACCGAGTCACAAACAAAAAAAAAAGAGAGCAAAAGAAGTCGTACCAATTGGAGATTCTGGATTTACTCCAGAGTCCCTCGGTTCTTCTTCAGGTGCCTCAACAGGATCCATCACCACCTCATCGGTTGGAACCTCAGGCATCACCAAGTCTTCCTCTGCTAAAAAAAAAAGAGAAGAAAAGCAGAAACAAGAAGCAAATCATAGCAAAAAAAAAATCCCATGAAAAGAAATGGAAAGAGAAAAAGGAAGAATCATACCTTCACCGACGGTCTCTTCTTCTCGGCTTCTCTTCTCTGGAGGCTCGTCAGCATCCACTGGCACATCCTCATTGATGGTAAGAGGAACTTCCAAGTTAGGAGAGTCCTCATGCTGCTCCTTGCTGCTATGATGACTCCTCCTCCTCTTACCTCTGCGGGCTCGCTTCTTAGAAGAACCTACCCCGCTGTCAGAGTCAGGTTTGCCACTCGACTCATCACTGGATGGTCTGCTCTTGCCAGTAGACTCCACGGAAGCTTGCCTCTGCGCCGCTTGCATCCAAGCGCCAAGTTCGGCTTCCTCCTGTTCTAGCTGCTCCAAAGCCTCGTCAGGTATTTCTCGAACAGCTTCAGAACCGATGACGCCCTGGTCACCGAGAAAGCCTATCTTGTGCTTCTCTCCAGAAAGGAAGGCCCAAACTTCCTCTCGCCGGATGCCATCCGACTTTCCAAGGCCCTTTCCAGATGCCAGCTTCACATCAAGCTCCTTCCTGGAAAGTCCCCGATATGCCGAGAAGCACTCCGCGAACCACTTCGCAAAGCCGGCAGTCCGGGAAGTCAGCAACACAGGATAAGAAATCATGGCTGTAGTGTCTTCCGCACTATAGAAAGCCCATGCATTTCTCCCGTCTTGTAAGCCTCCAAAGCGCTTCACCATGCTTGAAGGCGCTCCAACAACGCCTTGAGAAAAGCCAAGCTGCAAAGCAAAGCGAGAGGGTACATACGGCTGGATGTCGACGAAAAGATGTCTACGGTACACCATCGTGCCGACACGTATGCTGAAAAGCCACTCTCTCTCTGCATTTGTCAAGGAATAATGCCTTCCCGACCCCGCCCTGGTAGAGTCTCGGGAGGCACCAAAATCAAAAGCCTTCTTCCGTAACTCCGGAGAAAGCTTCACTGAAGACTGCCCCATCTCGACGTCCCTGAACCGTCGGATCCTCATGCGGGCAAACAAAAGTGATTCGGACACGGCTTTGCCCTTAGCCAGTCGAATCATCAGAGGATCATCATCCTGTGCGGCACCCAGCCGGTGGAAGCAAGGACAGTGGTATACATACCACGAATAAAAGATGTGGGCTGAAAATACCCTATTCATAGGAAGCCCAAGCCGAACCAAAAAAGCAGCAGCCTGCAGTTCGGTACACAGATAGGAGTAAAGAGCTGGCACCAAAGCAAGCTGCTCTCCAAACGCCATCTGACAAGCCGGAAAAATACAATGCGGCCTGATGTGCGTTCCATCTCCTCCAGCAAAAATAGCCTCACCAAGCCAATAAGTGAGGTAAACAGCGAGATCTCTCCGCAGTGCAATGTCAGGACATATGGCGTTTGTACTGGCATAGAAATCTCTCAACTCTTCTTGCATGGCCAAGATCTTCTTTGAACTTGGATCCTGAGCTCCGGCTTCTTGGGTCACGCTATCAGAAGACTCCCTGCTATCAAAAAAGTTGGGGAATGAAGAGCTAGAACTCTTCCAACTGCTGGATCTAACTTTCAAACCCTCATTCTCCTTCAAAAAATCATAGAAGGCGACGAGCTGAAAGTACAGAAGCCTGAACTCCTCAGACTGCCCCTCAACGACGCTGTCAATCGGCATAAACTCCTCATAGAGTTTGCCGAGGATGGGCAATCCAGTAATGGCGCTCAGCTCCTTCAAAGAAAAACCAATCTCGCCATTCGTCACAACGTAGGCATTGGTTTGTGGGAGGAATGATTCCAGCATAGCCACGAAGGCCTCGTCGGAAAAGATCACGGTCTCCCTAAAGGCACGGACCACATCAAAAATCCCTGCTTCCTTCAAAACGGCGCCACCAATCAGCAGGACGCGATCAGTCCACGACTTCCACTCGGAGTCAGCATTGAAACGGCCGCGAAGTCGAAAAGGCTTGATCCAATTGCTGCTGTCACCGCTGAAAATACCAAGGCCCATCGGTCTCAAATCGACCGACGGATAATCAGAGCCCTGGTAGCCACTAGATGGCATCAAAAGGTCCATGTCAACAGGCGACCTCTCCGTATATCCAGGAGAACCGCCAACAAAAACCCCGGTCTTGATTACATTTGTCCTTCTCACCCAGCTTGGAGGATCTTCCCTCCTAGGGCACGTGGGGGCAAGGCTCAGAATCAAGACGGTGCGATCAAACGTCGACCGGGTAACAACAGTCTTCTTCTCACCATCTGCTGTGAAAGAGAACTAAAAACATCTCCTCTGGTATGTCATGTCATCAGGGACTGCATCACCAAAGAAGAAGGTAGGCTTAGGCAAAATGCTCTGATCTTCCATCACCCATGGACGACTGCTTACCATGATCTTATAGAATTCCTCTCCCTTGAGAGCGATCAGTCGCTGCCTCATCTCATCTCTGTTGAGGGAGTTGCACTCTTCCAGATTTCTCTCAACATACTGGACCTTCTCAAAGGCCTGCTGAACGGCCGGATTAGAAGATCTAGAAGATCGACGAGGTACGCTTGTAGCAGGCTCTTTACCCTTGTTCGTTCTGGAGGAACCACCTGCAAAGGATGGAAAAGAAAAAGATCAAACATCAAAATGACAGAATCTCGCTAAAAACCTGGCGAAATTTTGACATGATGACGGGGCAATTCCAAAGAAAAGGAACTATCCCAAAAGAAATAGAAAGCTTGAAGATGGGCTCAACATCGCTGCGAGCTTCAAAACTCCAAACTTTCGAAACCTCAAAGGCTCAGCAAAATCAGGAAGGGCTCAACATCGCTGCGAGCTCCAAATTCCCAAATTTGTGAAAACTTTCAGGTATGCTATCACATCATGCTACAAATTTAATTTACAATTGAATGCATGCATGAACATCTAGGTTTGCCAAAAAAAAGGGGCATTATCATGATGAGCAAAAGAAAAAAAAAAAGAAAAGAAACTTTCTCAAAAAAAAAAGGGGAAAGAAAACAAAAAAAAAAGAAAAAAGAAAAAAAAGGGAGATGGCCCACAGGCAACGTGGCCGTACGGCCAGATCCGTACGGATCTGTCCGTACGGCCCACAAACAAAAAAAAAACAAAACAAAAAAAAAGAAGAAAAGAAAGCAAAAAAAAAAAAAAACGTGTGAAAAAAAAAAGAAGCAAGCACGTGAAAAAAAAGAAGAAGAAGAAAAGAAAGAAACAAAAAAAAGAAAGAAGAACTTTTTTTTCCTACAATGGAGTTTTCTTGAAAAAAAAAGGGAACTTACTTGAAGCCATTGATGGAGAAGAAGAAGAAAAGTCTTGAAGATCTTGAAGAAGAAAAGCTTTTGGTCTTGAAGCCCTCTTGAGATTATTGCAAAAGAAAGTAATAAGAGCAAGAGATCCAACCTCCTCCTTGCTTTTATAGAGGAGAGCAAACCAAAGAAGGAAAGAAGAAAGAGGCAAGTGTCACTAATTAGTAACCTTACCAAAAGAAAGAAATTAGAAAGATTCTTTCCCAAAAGAAAGATATCTTGAGGGATTCTCTCCCAAAAAGAAATCAATGAGAGATTTTCTCCTAAAAGATATAATCTATGACGGATTCTTTCCCAAAAGAAAGATATCTTGAGATATTCTATCCCAAAAATAAAGGGATCATGAGAGATTCTCTCCAAGTAAAGATATTCTTAGATATTCTCTATCCAAATGAGATATTTTTGGATATTCTTTACAAAAATGACACCATATGAGATCTAAGCCATTTCAAAAGCTTAAGGTCCCATGGGTTAGCCCCTTCCTCTAGCGCCAAAAAAAAAAAAAAAAAAAAAAGAAATAAATTTTGGGCTTTTAGTCAAAGAGAAATCCCTCTTACCAAGAGCATACAAAAATGGTTCCATGCCTCTTTTGAGTTGATTGGACCATACAAAAGAAAATTCCAAGCCCCATGAGCTTCCAAAAATCAAACCATCCAGCCTCATATACCAAATTGAGCCAAAATCTTGAAATTGACATTCCACAAAAATCAAACCAAATCCTGGTCCCCTAACTTGCCACATACAGCCTGTTAGGTCACAAGACCAAAACCAAAAACCAAAATCTGATCCCCTAACTTGCCACATACAGCCTGTTAGGTCACAAGATCAAAACCAAAATTGATCCCCCAACATTCCACATACAGCTTGTTGGGTCACACGATCAAAACCAAACCCGACCCCCTAACCTGCCACATATAGCCTGTTAGGTCACAAGGTCAAAACCCAAATCCACATCCCTGATGTCATCTTCAAAACTTTGCCTCGAGATGGTACGTGATCCCTTTCACTATCATAAAATTCCCCTGGAAGCTCAAAAGGCTACAAATACCAAAAAGAAAGATTGCTCAAAGACTCTTGGTCAAGTCACAGGCTCTCCTTCAAAAAATCTCTTCGAGCCACATCGACTACAAAAGTTAAGCAACTCGCCGCTGTACCTCGAGGGGGCATTTGTTGACACCAAAAATGTCACTTTGCCTTTTCAAGATCCAAAGAGCTACATGAAGTCGCAACCTGCCATAAATAGGCAATGCTGCTTCCAAAAATCAAATCTTGTCAGAATCAAACAAAAACTGCAAGATTCTTCCAGACAGCCAAAAGAGGAGTACACAAGAAGTTTCGGGCCATTTCAAAATCATTTGGCCTAACTTCGCTTCTCCGACAGCCGAAAAGGAGCTCTCGGCGGCAAAGGCTCTCCGGGACCATGGTTCCCAAGACAGAGCCTATGGATCATCTTAAAATGACTCCAATAGGTTCCCTGTCAAATTTCAAGTCAATCGGACATCGGTTGACCACACATCAAACCGCGACATCTTCATCGCGACAAAAAGCAAGTCTGCAGGTGATAGGACCCCAAACGGCTTCGAAACTCAAACAAAAGCCTATGGTTGGTCTTATTTATTGCTCAGGAGGCTTCACACCAAATTTCAGGTCATTCCGACATCGTTTGGCCCAGTTTCAGCTTCTGACGGAAAATCAGCAGCTCTGCGCGACAAAGTCTTCGGCTTTCTCAGGAAATTGGAAACTTTGCAAAATAAAATGCAAGGATTCTCATCAGGTTTCCTACAAAGAAATCAGGCCAATAAATGGTCAAAATGTCAAGGAAAAGTACAGAAGAAAAAAGAATAAAAAAAAAGCAAAAACGGACGCAAAACGGGACACGAAAGGGGGAAAACCCCCCCAGGGTCGCAGACCCCTGCGACCCTGGGCCAGGGTCGCCGGCGACCTTGGACCCCGGGGTCGCCAGGAAAGCCCCGGAAACCCCGGTTTTCGCCGTTTTTTCGCGATTCGAGGAGCCCAGCCTCTGGTACTTTCCAAAATTCATGCTTTTGAGACACCAAGTCCTCTGACATCCGTCCAAAACACGGGTAAATCATCAAGAGTATCGAAGACAGTATTGATCGCCACCCGGTCAACCAAAAAAAGTGTGCTTTCCACCCGACCGATCGAGAAATCGACAGGACAGATGGCACCGACCCGCTGTTGGCAACAAACACCTGAAATTAGATGATCATCTGATGTCGATCTATATGAAGATCCATCGATGATCATCAACAGAAGAATTCCAAAAGACGTGGCACGGCCCACGACTCTTCAGCTGCTCGGCGACCACTTAATGTGATTAATTGACTAGCTTTATTACAGTCATTAATCCATTTCTTTGGACGGCCCAATCAGAAGCAAGCATTCGGGAGTTACAAGTCAAGAGATTCATGGCATTTAACCCATGAAACTCCTCCCATCATGGCGATTAAAGGCGATTAAATGCCCTCAATCTCCTCCGGCCAATCAGAAGCCAAGAAAAATGAGTTACAAAATAAACAATTCAATTTTGTAACTCCTCCCATTATGCGGCTTAATGACAATAAAAGCCCATAAACCCACCTAATAGGCTACCTAAAAGCCTATAAATAGGAGGGCTCTCCAAGAAGAAAAACACAACGGACAGACAACGAACATCAACAGACAGCAGTCAGAAATCCAGAGAAAAGAAAAAGAGAGAAAACTCTGCGGAAGTTCTACACCGGCCACCGCAACAAGGTGACAAAAGTCCCTTGGGGGGTACCCCCCCCCCCAAGGTCCTTGCCTTCTCCTCCTGCCTCCAATGGCTTAGATATGGCTTTTCAGCCCGTCTACTCGGTTTTTATTGGACATAGGACCTTCCTTTGGTCTTTGTCTTCTAAAAACCCAAGGTTATAGCCAAGCCAAGCAAATCAAATAGCATCCTCTGTTCTCATCTGCATGGATGATGGCGAAGCCCACATATGGCTTGCGACCGTCAATCTAAACGAGTCCCCCACAATCTCCTGAGAAGTTAGATCCTCCTTTTCTTGCTTTTCATTGTAGTTTGTATTTTTTCAAAAGAGACAAAAATCACAATTCTTGTCTTTCATTATTGATAAGGATTGTAAATCGGCTATAAACGCCAAAATAGGCTATAAACGCCAAAAATCGGCTATAAACGCCAAAATCGGCTATAAATGCCAAAAAAATCGCCTTTCACGGCAAATCAAGAAAATGTCTCTTTTCTTAAATATATGTGCAATGGAAAACTTGAAAGAAGTTGATTTCCTTTTTACTTGCGAAGGTTGATCTCCGGATCACCACTTGCAATTCCAAGTAAAAATAGAAAATCTGGCACACCCACAAAAAAAAAGAAATGTTGATGCACGCCCTTGCCCCCGGTTACGAAAGGGTCGGAACCAAACGGACTCCCACGTCCGCCGACCTCGGTAGAACCGAGCAGGAGCGCGGTCCATCAAGACAGACACAGACCTTTATTGTTTCCGAGTCGGCATAGACATTCACTCAGCTGATTTAAGCTCAGCCAGTTGGACTGATCATCACTGGTAGGAGCTATTGAGATTTGTTGTGTGGCTATCATGATGAGCACTGTTGGGACGGACGGTGTGATGCCGGTTCCGGTCGTTGTGGATGATGTTGATGATATTTTGCGGGGTTAGTAATCCCTAGCATTAGCTTAGGATCCCTACCGCGACTGTGTTCAGTATGGGAGGGCCGCGGCATAATATCCCGCGGTGACCAGCTTATGTGGATGTGCCATATTGTGTAGGTTTATTACTGTTATGCTTATTATGATTCTACATTGTTATCTTGCACGACTGCATAGCATATGTACCTTTGTTACTCTCTTAACTTTATACATGTCTCTACTCATTTGATGCATACATTCTATATTATCTGCATATTGTGACTTGCCAGATCTTTAGATCTGACCCACTCTTGGTGCTTAGGTCTTGACCCAGAGTTCGAGGGCGACGCGTTCGCACTCGTTGAGGTGCCCGTAGCAGGCGACTACGGATGGGGACAGGCCGACCATGAGGTCGAGCCGGTGATTGGAGAGCCTACACCTGGGGTTGAGTGATATCTTTGTTTTGGGATTTTTGAGAGAGTCTGTTGTAGTGAGAGGGTATTATTGTAATTAACTTTGGTTTTATATCATTGTCACATTTAGGCTGGACTTCAGCCCATTTATATTTGATACATGGATGATACCTTATGCTTCCGCTATACTATCATGCTTCCGCAATTAACCATTGTTACTATGTTGATGAAAAAGTTTTAAATTGGACCTCACTGCGGACCTACGATCTTGGAAGTTCTCGGATTTTCCGGGAAGTAGCGCGCCAATTTCGGTACTTTGACGATTTTCTCGGTATTCGGAATTGGGGCGTTACACTCTATCTCTTCAGATGTCTTTGGACATTGATCTCGGGACAGTGGTACTCCATGTCTAGAAGGTAGGAGGCCCTTCTTGGAGTCATGCATGTTAAACTTGACCAATATCTTCTAAATGTAAGAAGATTGGGATAGGGCTAACATTTTATTCTTGCGATCACGCAAAAGCTTGATCCCTAAGATATAGCTGGCCTCACCCAAATCCTTCATCTAAAATTGAGAGGATAACCAAACCTTTGTGGATGACAATAAACCTACATCATTTCCTATGAGTAATATGTCATCTACATACAGAACCAAAAATGCAACTGCTTTCCCATTTCCTTTCTTATACACACACGGTTCATCAATGTTTTGATCAAAGCCAAAAGATTTGACTGCCTGATTAAACTTGATGTTCCATGCTCTAGATGCTTGCTTAAGTCCATAAATGGACTTCTTAAGTTTACAAACCATGTTATCTTGGCCACTAGCAATGAAGCCCTCTGGTTGCATCATATAGATGCATTCGTCAAGACTTCCATTAAGAAAAGCTGTCTTGACATCTATCTACCATATCTCGTAGTCATAATGACATGCGATGGCCAAGAGAATCCTTATGGACTTAAGCATAGCCACTGGTGAAAAGGTTTCCTCATAATCGATACCCTCTTTCTGAGTATATCCTTTTGCCACCAGTCTTGCTTTGAAGGTTTCCACCTTCCCATCCACTCCTCTCTTTCTCTTGTAGATCCACTTGCACCCTATGGGTTTAATCCCTTCAGGTGCATCTACAAGTTCCCAGACTTGATTGGAATACAAAGAATCCATTTCAGATTTCATCGCTTGCTGCCACATGTCAGCATCTATATCCGTTACAGCTTCATCATAACTAGTAGGATCCTCAACCAGATCTTCAGAGTCTGTCTTAAAAGACACTCCTAGATATCTTTCTGGCTGTCTAGAAATTCTCCCACTACGACGAGGGTCCGGAGTGTTCAAAGGAATATCTTGTTCATCTACTGTCTCAGGATCTGGTACAGATGTTATAGGAGATCCCGGAAGAATCTCCTCAAGGGTTTCTTTACAACTAAGCTCTTGGTGCATCATACAATCATCCTCCAAGTACCTAGCATGAGTGCTGATGAGCACTTTTTGCTCCTTTGGATGATAAAAGATGCCACCTCTCGTTCCCTTAGGATACCCAATGAAGTGGCACATTTCTGATCTGGGTTCCAGCTTGGTAGCTTTATCATTCAGTACATAGGCTGGACAACCCCAAATGTGAATATGTCTTAAACTAGGTTTTCGACTTGTCCACATTTCTTGGGGTGTCCTAGGTACTGATTTAGAAGGTACCAGATTTAAAATGTATGCTGCTGCTTCTAGGGCATATCCCCAAAAAGATATAGGTAGGGTTGCATGACTCATCATGGACCTTACCATATCAAGAAGGGTACGGTTTCTTCTCTCTGCTACACCATTTTGCTGGGGTGTACCCGGTGCAGACAACTGAGACACAATCCCATGTTGTGTGAGGTACTCCTTGAACTCACCCAGGAGGTACTCGCCACCTCGATCAGATCGAAGGGCTTTGATATGTTTTCCTAGTTGTAGCTCCGCCTCAGCCTTGAATTGCTTGAACTTATCAAACGCCTCAGACTTGCGTTGCATTAAGTATACATATCCATACCTAGAGTAATCATCGGTGAAGGTGATGTAATACTCATACCCTCCTCGAGCCGGTTTGTTCATAGGACCACACACATCAGTGTGAATCAATTCTAACAACTCCTTTGACCTTAGTCCCTTTCCAGAGAATGACCGTTTGGTCATCTTTCCCTTGAGACAAGATTCGCACTGAGGAAAAGGTTCGAAATGTAATGAGCTCAAAGGCCCATCTTCTACCAACCTCTGAATCCGTTTTAGGTTAATGTGACCCAAACGTAAGTGCCAAAGATATGTGTCATTGATTAAAGATACCTTTCTCTTAAGGGAAGTTGAGTTTTCTTGTTGTACATTATGCAGTGTGGGAGCAATAGGATATATATAAAATAAGTTGTCATGTATTCTACCGGAACATATAATATTTCCATCTCTACTGATATCAATACCAGAATGGAAAGAAACTGAATAATTAAATTCAATTAATCTGGAAACTGAAATTAAATTCTTCCTCATGTCCGGAACATAGAAAACATTATTTAAAACTAATATCCTATTACATGGAAAATGTAAGGTAACAACTCCTACTGCAACTGCCCAAACTTTAGCTCCAGTTCCGACTCTAAAGGCAAACTCTCCTTTCTCAATTCTCTGCATTATCTGAAACCCCTGCAATGAATTGCAGATATGATTAGTGGCTCCTGAGTCTACTATCCATGAGTCAGTAGAATCAACCACCAGACAAGTTTCAATGTAGTATGAAAAAGATGTACCTTTCTTTACTGAGGCCAGGAACTTGGGACAATCTTTCTTCCAATGACCTTTGAGGCCACACTTGAAGTATTTTCCTTTGGGCTTTCCATCTGTACCCTTGTCCTTCTTATTACCAGCATTGTCCTTTTTCTGCCCTTTTCCCTTATTCTGCTTCTTCTTGAACTTCTTCCCTTTCGGGTTTAGTTTAGAGGAAGACTGGAAAAAATGAGCTTGGGCTTTGGGCTTCATGATGGCCTCTGCCGCCTGGAGTTCTTTCATTAACTCAGGTAGAGTCATGTCCATCTTGCTCATATTGAAATTGAGCTTGAACTGATTGAAAGAGTCCGGCAGAGTTTCGAGAATCATGTCAGTTTGACTCCCTGCATCAATCTCAGCCCCTAGAATCTCAGCTTCATTGAACAGCTTGAGCATATGCTCTCTGACAGGTGTTCCCTCAGCCATCCTAGCATTTATGATAGTCCTCATAGCAGCTTGCCTAGCTGGCCTGCTCTTGTCTGCGAACATCTCAGACAAGGACATCATGATTTCATAGGCTGTGTCCATATGTTCGTGCTGTGTTTGCAACACGTTGGACATGGAAGCGAGCATGTAGCATTTAGCCATGCTATTCGCTTTCTTCCATTTTCTCTCAGCCTCTCGCTGGTCATCAGTAGAATTAGCATCAATATCGGGACAGTTTTCCAGCAAGACATACTTGTACTCCTCAGCAGTGAGTACTATGTCAAGATTTCTCTTCCAATCTACGTAGTTAGGGCCAGTCAGTTTATTCTCACGAAGAATGCACATCAACGGACTAAAAGAGTCTTTACTCATCTCTTTCTGGATATAAAACGGTTTATAATTAGACATGCAGTATATATGTAATATGCATATGGTGCTTGTTACAAAAGGAAAAACAAAGCACAAAAACTTTTTACATTATTCCACCCCAATCATAATGTATCAGTGTTTCAACCTCCTCATAGCCTCCATCGAAGGGATGGCCGAGCCTACAGTCACGTTGAATTAAGGCAGACTTATTTGGATTATCACTATCTGGATACACATCCAGTGGTAGTCCAATCACTGATTGGTTTGGCCTCATATGACAAATAACCTTTAACTCCTAGGGAGAGGTTATTACCATCTTATGTCAAGTGTATAACCATATCTTATGAAATTTCCCAGAATGTCTATGATTAAGTCCTCCGAAGGGAAGAGACTTTTATCCTTTCTAGAAGTGACCTTTAGTAAAGAGCTCCACCGAAGGGATGGCCGCTCCCACCAACACTTCATTGACATTCTATAGAAGTGATCTTTAGTAAAGAACTCCACTGAAGGGATGGCCACTCCTACTAACACCTCATTACGAATATTCACATTAGTTCACCCATTAACCCATCAAAGCGGTCTTTAGTAAAGAACTCCACCGAAGGGATGGCCGTTCCTACTAACACTTTAATGAGATAACATGAACCGAAAATGGAAGGCCGTGGGGTCTTTCCTAAAACCCCTCTCCCACTTGATTATTTATCACTAGGGTTTATACTTTTTGACCTTTACATTGTTTTACTCAAAAACTCTTTTTAAATCTAGCAAACTTGGTTAATTAAATTTATGACTTAAGTCATCTTAAAATTAAATAACCTTTGCTTTAAAACATTTGAGCAAATCCCTTCAAAGAGTCAAAGACCTATCTTGGGTTATGAAAACCCATAGGTAGCATCCAATTAGATTTTAGTTTAGCCTTCTTTGGAAACCAAGGGTACCAAGATAAACAAAACACTATCCAATTTTAAACCTTAGACAAATAGAAGGTGCTGGTCTAAGTTCCGTTTAAAACAATTTGCCAAACTAAAAACAATCTAATACAATAAAGATGCCAATTTTAGAACCTAATGGTGGCCATGTTTCTAGGTGACAATTATAGCAATTATATAAAGCACTCATCCATGCATTCCATATATAAAAGCAAATAAAAGTATGCAATCCTTGATGGCTCCCTGCTCTTCGGACTTCTAATCCTTATCGAACTAGGACATCAAGAATAGGTCTCATCTTTCACCAAGAAGTCTTGTCTCCTCCACCACTAAGGAGTCCGGTTACTTGCAACCTTTCTTGAAACTTTCTTCTTCTTGCTTGTTCCAATAAATTAAATTTATACAAGCAAACCCATAAAAAAACAAAAACCCAAATTACATTGGAGATACCTATGCTTTTCAAGAAAGCTTACATCAAGACTAGTTGGAATAAAAGTAAAGAAAGAATTACAACTTCCTATGATTGCTAAACGCGCAATCGTACACTTTCCAACTACTGAAAAAACAACCAAATCCACATAACAATCATGCGAACCATCAAGGATGTAATACATGGCTGCAAACAAAGAGGTTAGTGCATGCAAACTCACTATGTGCATCATTAAACAAATCAAGAAAATAAATTCCAGCAATGTTAATGAAACTTGCACACAACATGCATCACTACATAACTTTAATAGGGTGCCACCATGCCCATAATCAATCTAGGATTAATTATACACAACATGGGATCATGATTTCACATGGAGTGGCTCTGATACCACTGAAAGAAACTGCGATTCAGATCTGAATTAGCGGAAGACATTCATGGCTAATTTGTAACATGACAGATTTTAAAAAATCTGATTTGGACAGCATAAATCAGCCATAGTAATCGCATGAGAACTCCATGAATTCATGACCAACAAGTGTATAATTAAAGGAGAATGAAGAAGACTATTACCTCGAAGATTTGTAGACTTCAAATCTCTGAAAAAAATAGATCCGAAGGCCCGAACTCAGACTTGCAATTAGCAAACAAGTTGCTGGGATTTTCTGCACTAGTATTGCCTTTGATCTTCTTCTCTATCTCACTTCCAAATCTGATTGGCTAAGATGGTGGGATCTTAATCTAGGAATTAAGAACTATTTCTCCAAGGAAAAATCTCAGACCTTAAGCCTTCTTCAATGAAGAAGAAAACCTCCAAAGGCTGGACGTGTGGGACTCTCCTTGTGCTCACAAAGTGTTGGACGTCCAAGAGGGGTTTGGGTTTCTTTTATAGAAACTTTGAGGAAACCTTTCCTAAAAGTTTATCTCTCCTAATTCTCATGGATGTCCTAAAAGGAAAGACTTATTTCCTTTAAGAAACACTCCAATTAGAAAAGGAAACTAAAAGGCTACTTCCCATGCAATTAGTAATCCTAGTTGTAGAACACTTACTAATTTTAAGTTCCTAATCCAAAAAGGAAACTTTCTCATAGGAATACTAATCCAAAGAGGAGTCCAACCTTTCAAGTAGAGAGGCCTACTTAAAATTGAAAACCTTACCCATGGAAACCCTATTATGAACGTCCCACATATTAATGCACACCATGGCCCGCATACAATTTATCTAGAATTAAATTCATGTATGCCATCAAAGGCCTATTTGAATTTAAACTCAAAATTATTTTTCCACTAAAATAATTCATCCAAATGTTATCTAAACATTTTAGGAAACCATGCCAATCTTGGAAAGTGACTAGAGAAGGGACCAAAAGACATATTTGCCATTGGCTCCCAAAATGATCAAAATGTCCATGCTAAACCCATAGCAACATAAAGACCATTTTAACCTTAACTCATTCCACTAAAGAGTTATGGTTGAACTCCAAGGACAAATATATAATATAATAAGCTCGTCATAAAATGACGGTTGTCTTCGACCTACTAAGTGTAATGACCTGAATGCCCCTCTATGTAACGTCCATAATCGAGTCAGGTTATCACATGTACTATCAACCTTCCCGATTACATCTAAACCTTAGAACTTCATATCCTTAACATAATCATCATTCGAATATTATTCTCTTGATCCAGGGAGCGACCCACAAGTTCAATATCCATATGGAACATCCATATACTATGATCTTAGATTTTGATGATTAATCGGATAATTCTAAGGGGACGATTATTCCATCATCAGATGGCATAGATTCTATATTACATCTGCACGTCCCAACTGATCAAGTCCGAGTACCCAAAACACAGAGCTGTTGACCCATGAAAAGAATCTCACCCATAGTGAATTAAAGCACAAGAACTTGACTTCGTCAGTTCATCCACAAATGCTCAAGATTAAGAGCACCGGTCACTCAGTAGCATGAGGTGACTTGATCTCTCTCTGTGATAGTACTATTTTAGAGATCACACCTACCATGGTCCTGTTCAATGCATTGCATATGCACTAATGAGATGAATCCGGGAAAGCCCTCCCATGACTTAGGTAAGTCACCCTGAATACAGGAGAGTCTCTCATTATAACTTATACCAAGATGAAGTGCCCAGCTCCATCTCTCAGTTATGAACAGATGTGTTGTATCCAGTGTCCATGAATTAGACCTATCTGTGTGCAGACACTACACACCTAATTCATTTACTAGAAACAATGGGCCTTATACAACCATACATATATACATGTTTAAGCATAAAAGAGTCATTCCATTAAATAACCAGTAAATATCCAGTAACAAAGAATGAGAGTGCAGCTAGTGGGCTTTAGGGCATACACCAATCCCAACAAATACTGGGCATTCAAACCTGATGTAAAGATGTGGTGGGCCCTCCAATACCCCTATACACGTCAATAGCATGATGTTGGCCGCACATGTGATAGATATATGGCCAATTCCTATCCGCAAGCATAAGTACCCTCTTCAAACATTTTAGTTTAATTGTACATACATCATGTTAGTCATATTGTAAGTTGGCCTTAGATATAATTATTGGGGCATTTGGCAGAAGGTCCCTCATCATTGCATTTTATAGCCTAGGGTCCAAGATAGTTTTCCGTAGAGGCGGCAGTCCTCTTTTAAAACTAACACAGTCAAAAAGATAAAAATGCCCTCTCTATACGTCAACAAGCCCCTCTGCCAAAACCCCTTCAATCTCTTTGACCTGGGCGTCGGATGACAGGATCAACTTGACAGGGGATCCGCAGGAGCCGCACATCATGCCGCCGACGTTGATGAGGGCCGAATTCGGTTCCTGCTACTTCTGCAGTGGGATTTCTCGTTGGACGGGATTCTGATCTGAGCGGCTTTTGCGCGTGGAGCTCTTACGGTTTTGGAAGAAGATTTATGTGGGAAGGAGAACGAGGGTCGAATGAGCATAGGATTGTATAGAGATTTGGTGTGGTTAGAGCTGATTTTAGGAGCAAACGAGAGAGAAAGTTGTATAAGATCTGTAGTCGCCATGATCGAGAGAGAGAGAGAAAGTGAGATTAGTGTATTGGCAATTTGAAATTCAAGGAGGTTCATCGGAGATAGCGCATCAAGACCGACAGCCAATTGGTGCGATCTTCTTCCCGACTTGCGTATGCCAACCAATTCGCGATTAGCAGTAAATCTGCGATGCAGCCAAGAACCCTTTTGAAGATTTGATCTGACCTCCTCCGTGATCCATTGATCTGATTTCCTTCTTCCTCATTGATTTGTCAAATTTATCTGAATTTTGAGTTTTTGTCAAATTTATTTGTATTTTATATAAATTTATCTGAATTCTGGACAGATTTATCTGAGTTCTATAATAAATTTATCTGAGTCTTGGACAAATTTAGCTGAGTTTTTGGCAAATTTATCTGAGTTCTGGAACAAACTTAATTGAGTTATGGACAAATCTATCTGAGTTTTTGGCTGTCTGAGTTTTGTAACAAATTTATATAAGTTTGATATGAATTTATCTGCGTTTGTTGTGAATTAATCTGAGTGTGCTGTGAATTTAACTGAGTTTTGCATAAGCTATCAGACTTTGGGATGAAGTTATCTGACTTCAAATTAAACTTATCTCTGTTTTGTATGAATTTATATAAGTTTGATATGAATTTATCTGTGTTTGCTGTGAATTAATCTGAGTGTAATTTGAATTAAACTGGATAGAGGTGAATTTATTTGAATTTATAATTAATTTATCTAAGTTTGCTGTGCATTTATATCAATATAAATTTATCTGTATTTGATATAACACCATCTGACTAGATTAGGTTTGGTTTGACTAGATTTGGTTTGAATTTATCTGAATCTGATATAAAATTATCTATGTCTGAAGTCAGTTTAAATGAATTTGTTTATGATTTTATTTGACTTTGTTATGGTTCTATCTAACTTTGCTTTTGAATTGGGATGAATTTGATATCATTTTAGCTAAGTTGTATATGGTTCTGTCTAAATCTCATCTTACCACATTTAAATTTGACAGTAATTAGGGAAAGACAATGAGTTGGAGCTAAAACTCAGATTTAAATTGCATGACACCCATTTAAATGGTTAGAAGGGCAAATGAGTCATAAAAAGATCTGATGTCACATGCTCAGGGACTACACACTAATTCAAACGGTTAGAAAGGCAAATAAGTCAAAAAAAAATCTGATGTCACATGCTTAAGGACCACCGCCTGAATCAATCCCATGAGCAAGGACTTTAGGCCTTAAACAGTAATGTTATGTACCGGAGGCCTTACAAGACCAATATGAGGGACTTTTGGCTAATTTACCCATAATTATAAGGGATGATAGAGATTTATGTAGAGATATCCCAAGATAAAAGGAAACTGAGAATTTGATATTGAGAGATAATAGGGATAGGTATTGGTCGGTAAGTAAAGTTTAAGTTTTGATGGAGGTAAGATGGAGATAATTAAGGGTAGTTTTTGAAAAAAAATCGAATCGGTAGGTTATGACTTATGAGTTATGGGTATGCCACATGTCACCGCGAAAACCCAAAAGGCTAAGGGGCTGCTGCTTTAATATATATATATATATACAGCTGCTTTAATATATATATAGCTGCTTTAATATATATATATGGTTAATATTCAGGTGGGAACTGTTCTCACATATTATGTGAAAACTTTTTTGTGGGGCTCGATTGTGGGCCCCATTTGGGGTTGGGACTAGGGGATGGAAAGATCCATGTGAGACCACCCCAAGTATCAAGTTTGACCCCAAACACATGCCCCTAACCCCTTCATCTGTGACCCATAAGTTTAATGGCTTCATATTCAAAAAAATATTCAACCCTCAATCCAACGGTTCAGTTCATTCAAATGTGTGCCAATCTTTGGGATTAGTGACTATCAAGGAGTTCCCTATTAGTTGCTAGGTTTGGCTGGGTTGCTAGTTGGGCACCACAAAAAAGTTCTCATATAATAGGCTCACTTGAATATTTCTCATAATAGGTGGTATAATTCAATTGGTAGATGGTAGACATCATGTGCAATCTTTTAATGCTTAACTCTTTTAGAAAATGTGGCTTTGATCTTCCAAAATCAATACCAAAGGATCCCAATTTGCAAGAACTACAAAAGGCACGTCTCCCGCTGTACCCCTTTATCTATCTCGAACTAATTGAACAAAATAAAACAAAATGGTATAAAACAAAAAATTACATCTACATTACTCTGTGGGGGATAACCGGAGCACGACCTCGGTACATATAAGTCTCGTCTCGGCACACGAGTCCCGTCTCGGCACACGGGTCCCATCTCAGCACATTGATCTCAGTAGCGACACGAGTCCCATCTCGGCACCTTGATCTCGGCCGCGCGCCAGTTACGAGTCTCATCTTGGCACTTTGGCCTCACGGAACTTGTGAGTCTTAGCGAGAGGGAACTTTTGCTAGAAATATTATTAAAGAAAGTAAAAAGGAATTGTTTATGCACTGATGCTGACAACCTTTGCTTTATTAAATTATAAAAGCTTGTCCCTTGTCCCTGTAGGTGCAGGAAATTATGACCCACAAGATTTAGGGTGCCTTACAGGACTTATCCAAATGAAGGAGAAGATCTGCTGCCTCTAAGCCTAAAAGGGAAGAGCAAACGGTCAGAGGACCCTGGCCTGGGCGGCGCAAGGCTCTCCGATGCCTAAGTCAGTAAGTGAACTGGAACAAAGGAAGGAGAGGAAGAAGAGAGGCAGAGTGACGACTCTCCAGTATGGGCTGCATACCTTGCATGTGTGAAATAGTTCTCTATTTATAGAGGATTTCTGAGGATATTTTGGACGATACTTTGATGTGGGTCCCTCGATTTGATAGGGAAGTCTCTATCAGCCCACAAAGCAATAAATGCGGTCCATATCAGCCCACAAAGTAATAAATGCCAATCGGATCAGCCCACATTGCATTTAATGCATGTCATGTTGGGTCAGATCCTGTTGGAGGCCTTTGGCGGTAGTAGTACCATTGGATCCATCCTCGGGCCATGCCCTGATGTGGCTCCAGCCGCTGGATGCCGCCCTGTCAGTGATTTGGTGAAGATTGTGGACGGTTGATGTTGCATCTGTCCCACACTGGCCAGCGCCCCTACTATGCCACGCGTCTGGTGGCGTGGCGAACCTGGGGCGCGAGTGGGGATTCTTCTCGACTTCGGCTTCTGTGTCGGCTCCCTTGGCTGGGGTCCCGAGCTCCTTTGGCCGAGGTGGGCCCTTGGTAGCCGAGCTCGACAGTAGCAGCCAAAGTCTGTCTGACTTCGGCTGAGGCCTCTGTCCCGGCAGCCGAGGTGAGTCTGGGCGGCACGAAGATGGCACGTGAGAGTGGTTAATCCCATCTTATAGCCGTGATTAGCATAACCCTGTAGCTTTGAAAATCTCCCCACACAATTGCCCCCTAGCTTCTGACCTTACGAAGCTCGCCAGCAAAGTGAGGTCGGGAGCTATATGACAGGGAATTCTTCTGGAATAGAGTTCCTACTGGTTTTGACCGTCGGCGCTTGGCCTTCACCCAAGGTTGCTCTGAATGACCGAGGTAATAAATGACGCCTGTCAATCAATGCCGAAGACATATCGACGGCTCTACGTGTCATCTTTCGATTAGTTGTCTAATTGCCTCGAGGGCGCACGCGCCATTTTGTCAGGGATGCATTTAATTTTTGAAATGATGTACGTGGAGCCCTAGAGAGCGTCGTCTGGCACGCGCCTTTAGGGCTTCTAAAGAGGGGATCCCTCCCCCTATTTATAGGGCAATCGAAGCTCTCTTCTTCCCTATTTGTCATTCTGAATCAGAGAGTCCCTATTTGTCATTCTGAGTCAGAGAGGAGGTCAGAGAGGAGGAGACTGCTGCGAGGGAACTCTGCCTGAGAAGAGGAGCGCTGCCGGGATCGAGTTTTTTACTACTCTGCATCCTCGTTTCGCCTTCGTAAGTTCTCCTTCTCCTGCCTTCTTCCTGTGGGTCTCTGGGTTTTGGGTTCCTCTGTTTTTAGATTTGGATAGAAATGGGTATTTATAGTCACTGGTTAGAGGGCGAGGCGGCGATCGAGGGTTTTAGGTCAACCTTTAAGATCCCCGCCGATGTCCAAGTCAGGGGGGCTGATCCTAATGGTATCAACCTTCGTGACTTCTCGGGAGGCTGGATGCCTTTTCCCCTGGTGGCCGTGACGGAAGGTAGGGTTCGTTTCCCCCTTCATCCCCTTCTCAGGAGGTGCCTCAGTCAGTGGTGCCTCTGCCCTTGCCAGTTACTGCCCAACGCCTTCAAGATCGTGATGGGCATGACCAAGCTGAACGAGGTCTTGGGCATTGGCGTCTTCGACATTGAGGACGTATATGATATATGCAAGTCTGGAGATGCCTATTATCTCCGGGCTAAGCCACGTCAGGAAGGCTTCGTCCGCTACTTGGAAGACTCAAGTAAATATGCCGGGGACAATCTTCTGTACGTCTTGGGCAATTGGGAGTTCGGGATAGCCGGCACCGATAGAGCTTGTGAGAACCCGACCCCATATTTCTTGATTTATCGTGGTTTTAATCATGGATTTGTTTTATCAGTGGGTTTACCGGTTGTTTGATCGAATTTTTGAGTTTGATTATATTTTCTTTGGTTTTGGGAAGTTTTGAAAACCAGTGAACCTAGACAGTGACCTCCCATTTGTTTTGTGTGGTCATTGTAGAGATATTCTCTTTGATTTTTAAAAATTCTCATTCTAGCTTCGTTTGACTAATCTCGTCATTCCTTACAACTTTCGTGTTCACTCCGTACCCATTCGAAGCTCCAAAAATTAGTTTTTCCAGCCCTGGGGGCAAAATCAGTCTTTTTACACTAAATCTGGACCCAAATGTCGAGATCTCAGAACCTTACCAAATATATACTTTTTGAAAACTAGATTTTATAAGAATCATTTCTCTCTTCTTGGTCAATTGCATCCGAGGCGCAAAAATCGATGTCTTAACACTTGAATCCATTATTTTGATCCCTTTGACCAATAGTTGACTTTTCTGTGGGCCCCGAAAGTATGTCAATATTAATCTTGTTAGAAAGATGATTTTATTTAGAACACTTTTCATGTTTTAAGTTTCTTGATCCGATGTCTAGAAAGCCTCCTATCTCCATTTGCAAGTTTTAAGTGTTTTAAGTGTGGTGGGGCCCACACCCACCCATTATAAAATGTACCACTCCTCTCTCTTCTTCCCCAAAACCGTCCCAGCCCTGTGTGTGAGAGGAGTTCAGCTCCTTTGGGGTTTTTTCCCCATTTCTTCTCCTTCTTGCTTTTTCTTCATCTCAAATCACCATCAAGCCTTGCTCAAATCAAGACAAGACCTTCACCAATCTTGTTCACCTCCTCAAGAGATTTCTATTGGTACCATTTTTAGAAGGATTCATCAACTTCGAATTTCTCTTTGAGCTAACCTTGCTTATTTGAAGACTTTCTAGGTAAGTGATTCTCTCTATCTCCTAGATTTGTGTTTTCCTAGCTCATGAGACTCTCCATCTCCATTATTAGAAGTTTTCTCTTTGTATTTCTTGGTTTTGAACTTTTAGGGCTTGTTTTTGGGGGTTTTTGAATAGGTTGTGATTTTTTGGCTTGAAGTGTGATTAGAGGTTGATTTGCTTAGCTTTGGACCAAAGGCAAGTGGATGAAATGATTTATTTTCATTAATCATATTTTTATGCAAATGCTTAGCTTTTATTAATGATTTTCATTACTTAAGCTTTACTTCATGACATGCTTTTATTGAGATTTAAAATACACTCATTAATGCATCTTTCTAGCATATTGCTTTCTTGAAAATGATATCTTGATTGTATTAAGTTTTGACTCATTTCAAGTAATAGATTTCTTTGGTTAATTGTGAATGGGATGAAGATGTTGGATCCATTTGTATGGAATGATGATTTGATGAGTTGAGGAGGTCAAGAAGGGGCCCAATTACTCATGGTGTTGTGGTTGGAAGAAGGGGAAGGAAAGGAAATGGATAGGGACTGGACAAAAGAGGGATCCAAGCAATTAGGCTGAAATTCGCCGCTGTCCGATCGATCGGACTGTGGGCATTTCAGGTCCGATCGATCGGACTGTGAATAACTGAGAGCATTTCAGGACTGATCGATCGGACCCAATGAGTCCGATCGATCGGACTGAAATGAGAAGAGCTGCAAAAAGGGGATTGTTGGACCGTTCTCTAGACTCACTTCAAGCCCATATTCAAGTCCAATTCTGCCCTATCCCTTTTCTTCTTATTTGAAGCCATTGGACTTGTAATGATGCATAGAAGCCCATGAAAGATTTGGGTAAATTGTGATGTGATGTAGTGGGGAGGTATTGTTTGGAGCCCCAATGCTATGTAAGGACTTGTAAGGCATTGTATGAAGTCCGGAGGAAGGAGAAACCTCATCATGGAGATTCGGTGAGGATTTCTAGATTTGTCAATGTACGTAAGGTCCCGGAATGTTTTTAATTCTTGAACAGTACCAAATGTTTATCAAACCTAACATACGGAACCCTATACACATTGATTCAAATCTTGGACCTTCAACTCTTAGCTAGGAGAATATTGGAAATCCATTCATGTTCATCTTGACCCGATTTTTAATTGTGCCTTTCAAACATCATATCTTATGATTTTGACTTGTCCCGAAAGTATTGGAAAGTGTATTTAGCTTTTGCTAACCCGTATATGCCCGTCCCGATACTGATGTGTTTTGTGCCTACGAGCACCCCGCCCCGTTATGTGTATTCAATTGTTTCGATTTTTCCGCATGTTACCTATGAGTCGGCACCACTAAGCTTGGATAACCTTATCGGTTTGATCCACCGGTTTGGAGATCCCCCTTCTGTTATACCAGCTGCAGCATGGTTCCCGCCCCGCCCCGCCCCGATATACCCAGTTCGTTACCGTGGTCCCGCAGAGTATTATATGTATTTATTATATAAAATCGTTGACTCTCCTCACCTCGCGTGACTGAGGTCAATGTCCCGATGTGCTCTTATCACTTTTGTGAGAAAGGATTTAGCTTTGTGTGGTTGCCATCTTGTTAGTTCCCGAATCATTGGTACCTTTACATGATTTTATCGCATATGTATCTCTTATAAATGATGTATTGTTCTTTTATGAAATTCATGATTTATACAGGTTTCAATGTATTCCCTAAGGTATCATTGTTTAAAATTATTGCTGTCTTTTCACACGGAATTCCCGACTTGCCAAATATACATGTTTTTACATGATTTAAATGATTACACGTTTTATCAAATATTCATGTTTTATACACGCTTTAAAGGAACACAGGATTTTGTCAAATATTTATGTTTTATACCCGTCTCATATGAATACAGGATTTGTCGAATATTCATGATTTCTTATACATTGTAATTATGTACAACTTTTGATCAGATAACATGATTCATTACATGTTTTATCATTTAATATATTGTTCATATCTTTTCACCCACCTGCCAGACCGTCGTGTCTGACCCACTACTTTGGTACTCAGGTCCAGATTTCTTGCCCGAGATGAGTGCATGTTTTGGCTATGGAGCCATGAGCTTGCAGGTTGTTTTGTCGGTTATGTCTTGTAGACATTGAGCCTGACATCAGAGCTACGTCACATATGGGGTAGTGATTATTAGTTTATTTTGTATGTTTTTATATTAGCCCGTTTATTGGAATTGTAATTAATGCACATTGTTAATTGTAACTTGAACATATGTGGGAATATAATATCCAGATACTGTCAGCTCTGCATTTTGTTATAATAGTTTGTTCCAGTCTGATGTGTTCCTTGATAAGATAATTATATGCTTGGGTTGAGTGCGACACGGAATCCGATGGCCGCGGACTTCGGGTCGCAATGCAATGAAAGCTTCCAAAAAATATTCAAGATGTGTTGGAACGTGTTATCCTCACACGCGCGGATCTTGGGAGAAACATAATTATCACTTAACTCCCAACAAATTCACGGCCCCTTGGGTTTGGGGTCGTGACAGAGCCTACCAGGTTCCTCGCCATTTCGGAACCGTTCCAAGTAAATACCATCTCCCTTTCTCTGTTTATTTATCACATGCTTTTTCCTTTCCTGTTCTGCCGAATTGATGCCTCTGATTGCTATGCAGCTGTGAAGGAGAGGAAGCGGGCTGCTCGGTATGTCTGGACGAGGAACGATGCCTGGCTCAGACTAGTGAAACGATATAACGGCCATGAGGGCAGGGCGGCTTGGTCACTGCTAAGGTACCAGCCGAAGTATCGTGGATACATAAGGGGCATGAGCGAGCTGCCCCAAGAAGGAGGTTCGGGCGGAGCCGACCCCGAGGCTGAGCGAGAGCAGGCCGATCCTAGAGCCAGGACCGAAGAGGGGCCTTCGCGGGTGACATCCGACATCAGAATTGCGTCTGGTGCCCAGGCTTCTACGTCGGGGTCGAGACCACGCGAGGCCTCAGGAAGGAGGTCGCGTCAGATTGCCCGATCTCCCTCGCCGAGTGTAGAGATGAGGCGCGCCAGACGTCTGTCCTTTGAGGACCTCGAAGCTCTGGCATTTGGTGTCGAGGACGCCCGAGCTTCCCAGGTGCCCACGAAATCGGATCCCCTCGAGATTCCTTCTCCGGGGTTTCGGGCGGCTTCTCCCGTGGCAACGGTAGAGATCCCTGCTCCTCCCAGTCCTGCCAAACTGGAGGCTCGGTCGCCCCCAGTTAAGGCCGGGCAATAGGAGATTCGGCCGTAGAAAAGGCTAAGAACTGAGGCAGGTCCCAGTTCGGCTACGGCTTCGCCATCCGATGGTCCATGCCCATGGGAGCCGAGCTTCGTGCTCGAACCGGGGAGGCCGATGACGATGGACAATCGCGTTCTCCACAGGATCGATCCCCTCGTCCTCGAGGCACTTGGGCGGGCCTGCGCCCTTCCTCGGGATATCAGAAGTTGATACTGTTGATGCTGCAGTCAAACTTCGCGCTAAGCCCATCTGAATCTCTATATATTTTTTGTCCAGTTGTTTAATATCAGTGAATGTTTTGACTTCCGTCCTGAATGCCTCGTTTCTCCAACAGGCGGTGCAGAAGTCCATGGTCGCGGCCGACAGACTGTACAAGTACAGTGTTGATATTGCCGAGCTGACCGCGGAGAAGAATGGCCTTGAGGAAGCCCTAGACGCTGTCACTCAGAAATTAGCGAGGGCTGAAGGAGAGTACGCAGTGGGGCTCGAGCAAGCGAGGGGAGAAGTTGAGGCGGAGAGGAAAAAGGTGGCCAAACTCGAGGCCTCCATTGCGAAACTGGAAGACGACTTCACGGCCCAGCTTCAGGTCGAATCCAAAAGGGCAGACGAGGCCGAGGCGAGACTCGAGTCAGAGTGTGATGCTGCTTTTGAAGACGCCAGGGCGCAGGTCACGGCTTACTACAAGGACAGAGTCCTCGTTGTGAGGGATAAGGCCTGGGTGAAATGGTGGCGCGCTGGCCTGAAAAAGGCCGGGGTCTCGGAGGATCATCCATCCTTCAAGGAACCCCCTCCGTTTCCTTTTCCGACGCCGAGCTCTGTCCCTCCTGTCGCTGTTCCTGCCGGCGAGCCGACTGCTGCTGGACAGTTCGGGACAAATACTGGAACCGCTGCTATTCCTCACGTCTCTGATCCAGCGTGACCTCGGGGCGGTCTTGTCGACTCTGCTCGTGGAGAAGGCTTTTTTGTTTTTTGTTCTTGTAATTTTTCTGTCTTTTCCTGTAAGACCCCGACCCGAGAGACCTCGTTTAGAGTTGATTAAGTTGTGTTTTAGTTTTAAGTGTGTTTAGTGGTTTTTGGATTAGTTGGGGATTAGAATAGCTTTTATAATAGCTTTGGGGAATTTGGAGAGCCTTTTTACTTGTGGGACCCTTTGGGGGTTCTTGTTACGAATTGTGTGAGATTGGGGGTTTACCAATGATTTCCAAAAAAAAATTGTGTTTTTAACCCCATTGGACTTATCTTGTTAATCCCTACAACTTTCATGTTGATATCGTTTCCATTTGAAAACCCTAAACCCGACTTTTCGCAATTTGAGGGCAAAATGGTATTTTTACCCAAAATCTGGACACCAATTTCAATGTCACCAAAATGTGCAAAATATATACTTTTTGGAA